>JARYGA010001891.1:0-82098 GCA_030545235.1 Helianthus tuberosus
ACGCCTGATGCAACTAGACCAAGAGGTCATCGACATCTTTTTATTGCTTAAGCGTATTCACTATTGAATGCACTTGTAAATTTTGAGCAAATACAATACATTTATGTTTATCGTCAATATTCTTGTATCTTCGTTACTAAAAAAACTATTAACAAGTTGTTACAACATTAGTGTATTCATTGATGGATACATTGATTACATAGTTCTAATATAGTGTAGGGAAAAGATCAAATAGGAAGATTAATTTCGCTAGGAAGGATAGGAAGCAATAAGAGGATGACATGTGGCAACATTTGAAATAAAGAAAAAATGTATTTTAGTCAATCCAACCCTTTCTTCTTCCTTTTTCAAAACCCAGTAACTTCAAAACCCACCATTTTCAAAACCCACCATCTTCAACCATTTCTTCACTTTCTATCTCAATAATCACTACATTATAGTGCGATTTTCATCACCAATCAATGATTCAAACCCCCGATCAACGTGTTCTTCAGTTTTTTTTGAAGAAAACCCAGTTTAATTTCATACAAAATCTCGTTTTTTTCCGGTGATTTTGAAGATAATCACTCGATTTGATCGATTGCAATCGCTGATAAGTGTTTCTATCATTTCAAATTTCGTCAATTGATGAAGAATCCGGCTTCGATCCATGTAAGAAATTCTTTAATTTCATTTTCACGATCTGGGTTTTTATTTAGTCATTGCGTTTTACGATCTTGGCGGGGGTCCGGGGGCGGCAGCCCCTGGCTGGGGTTGAGCTCGGAAATTTTTTTTTTGATTAAATTGCTGTACTAAAAACGCATCAGAAAAATTAATTTTCCAGAACTTGGCTCATTTCGAAGACAGTAATTCGTAGACAATTCAGACAGTTCACAGACAATTCACAAACAGTTCAGAAACAGTTTTATGTGTCCATTGCGTTTTAGAAATAAGAGAGTTTTATATCTTTTATGGCTATTGCGTTTTAGAAAAAAAAAACACATTTTTAAGTATCTTTAGACATTGCGTTTTAGGTAAAACATATTTTTGAAGTGTTTTTAGTCATTGCGTTTTAGGTAAAACACATTTTTAGGTGTTTTTAGTCCATTGCGTTTTACAGAGAACACTTTCTTTTGTTTTTTTAGGTCATTGCGTTTTAGAAATGAGACATTTTTAAGTGTTTTCTGGTCATAGCGTTTTACAAATAAAACATTTCTTTGTGTTTTCTGGCCATTGCGTTTTACAAATAAGACATTTCTTTGTGTTTTTTGTGCATTGCGTTTTAGGTAAAACATTTTTTTATGTGTTTTCAGTCTATTGCGTTTTAGAAATAAGACATTTCTTTGTGTTTTCTGGCCATTGCATTTTACAAATAAGTCATTTCTTTGTGTGGTGCATTGCGTTTTAGAAAAATGTCATTTTTTAGGTTTTTTTTTCATTGCGTTTTACGTAACTGGTGGTTTTTCTATTGCGTTTTACACAACTGGGTTTAATTTTTTTTTTAAATATAGCAATAGTATACTCGTTTTAAAGATAAAAAAACGCTCGTTTTTTTGGTGCAATTTTTATAAAAAAATAATGTCGTATGAAAGAGTTATTAACGTTTAAAAAATGGGGGGGGGGGGGGAATTGGAGGAGAGAGAAACTATTGGCTTGGATTGACTAGAATGCCCTTGAACAAACTCACGCGCCTCTTTTCTTCTTTTCAATTTCCCTGATTTAATCTTAGCCCTTAATTAACTAAATGGATGCTCAAGATCACTTCCTAGCCTTCCTAGCCAAATTAACTTCCTATTGTATCTTCACCCATATAGTGTATATATTAAATAATACACCATGTATATTTGAAAGATAGTTTGTGCATTCACTTATAATACAACATAGATGATAGATGCGTGGTTCATGTATTTTCTTTACTCACTAGTGAATCACACTGCTACTATATTCTTAGAACCTTTAGGGTTGTCATGGGTGAATAAATTGGTTTTGGGATTTTTATATAGTGTATTTACCATTATCCACGATTTACATATTTTACCGACTTCATTAGTTTAATTAAGTGGGCGTGGAAGCTACAGCCACGCCGGAACACCACCCCGTAGACGGCGCTGTGGCTAGCGTGGGGAAGGCGCGGGAGGAATTCCAATTGTGTAGGTGAGATGGAGGTTCTTGATTGATGGTTGTAGTTTATGCTTGTTTTGATTGGTTGTTGTTTATTTTTTTTTCCTCTTCCACTCCATGTCCCACCCCGTGCTTTTTTTTTTCCATGCTACAATGCCGACTTGGTTGCCATATAATGTTTCACGCCCATTCTTTATGCCCTCCCATAGTGTGTGGTCTATAGCGAATACCATATAAAGTGGCTCTTAGTTCGATGTTGTGTATACATATTCATCGTTCGTTTATTCAATCAAATAATTTCATTTCAATCAATAAAAAGGAACATTTGTCTTTTTATTATTTTCGTTCAATTTGTTTATCATTGATTTGTTCTTCTTTCAATTTGTTCTCGTTCGATTTGGATGCAATTCTTCATAGTGAACTTATGATATTTAACCAGTGTTGTAAAAATCGTGACTAGTCGATGATTAATCGTTATTCAGCCAGTAACTGAGTAATTTTTTGTTAACCAGTCCATGAATCGTTAGTCGGGCCTAGTCAGCCGGCCAAAAAATTGCGATTTCGGCCAGATTTTGGCAAAAAAACATGTATATTCCGGCCAAAATTTCTAAATTCCGACCCGTTTCCAACCAAAACATGTGAATTCCAACAATTAATCTTTTATACTTAAAAAATGAGTCGAGTAAAAGTTAAAACCCAACTACTTACATATAAAAATGTGTATATGTATACATAAAACTGAAAATTACGTATAAAAAACCCGATCAGATTAATCCCGATTAACTCCGAGTGGTCGCTAGTCCCCACCACACCGGCCGACTAGCGAGTTCTCCAACCTTCTTTTTAACAAGTTTATGTTTTATATCTTTTGAATTTGTTGTAGTTTGATGAAAATTTTGTCGGATTTAACGTTTGAGATATGAAAATTGGAATCAAGTTTAGACGCGTGAGGTAGAAAACAAAACAACATCGATGATTTGTGTAAGCACGGGTAGTTTTACATTTAGTGTTCTAGAAATAAATAAAAAACGCTTGTAATCATATAATACAATTTATCATACGAAGAAAAAAGATTCGTAAAGAAGAAAGTAGTCCACAGACGACATGAATTAAAGGAAATTAACTGTTAAAAAAAGAAGAAAAAAGTTATTAATGCTAGATTATTCTGGCTTCAAATAAACACTACATATAATTCACAGAAATGCGATGAATTTAACAAGTGAGATACATTTCTACACTAAAGAAATGAACAAATTGACTATATACTATAACTTCATCTTTTAAATAATTATATAGTACATGCATTTTGGAAGTGAAATATATTTTTAAAACCTTTTTGAGTATCTTTTCACAAGCTATGTGCAATAATTGCTAATATTGTGCAATAAGCCAATAATTGCCAAGACTGTGCAATACAGTTACACACTTCATAATATAATATTGAGAAAAAATATTTTGTGATATGAATAATATTCATTATTTATTTTACCTGTATCATCAGAAAATTAGCTAAAATACTTGTTTAATCACACTGAACTCATTATCGCATTTCTCATGCTCTATAAGTATGTATCATTCTTGTTTGTTAAATACTATTATCATTAACATTTTATTTATAACAACCGGTTTTAAGTAAATTTACATAAAATGATTACGTAAGCGTGTACTCATCTATCTTTCACATCATCTACGCTTTCTCATGGTTATTATTTTTAACCAAAAGTTGTTTCCATATTAAAAATGTAGATTTATAAGTTATGATTTTACGAATATTAATAACAATTAATTGTGATTAACATCCAAATATTAGGAAAAAAAAAAGCTTTATGGTTACTTTACCTTTTTTTTATTGGGAAGTTTGCAGTTTTGCACTTTCGCATACATATCCTTAAAAAGTCAATCCCACGAGTGCCCCACATTCATATTTTTTTTAAATCACCACTTATGTATATATTTATTATAAAAAATACAAAAACAACTCCAACATATAAATTACTAATACTAAATAATTAATAAAAAAACAATTTACAAAGAGGCCGTGTGACAAACTGCTCCATTTTAAAAATATGATTACTTATAATTTTGTATACTTAATTTGATTTTAGAGTTAAATGCCATTTTAGTCCCTGTGGTTTGAGTCATTTTGTCAGTTTAGTCCAAAGAGTTTATTTTTCGTCTGTTGGTTTAAAAAAGTTTCACCATTGCCATTTTAGTCCACTGAGTTAACTTCATCCATTTTTTATGTTAACGAGAATGGCAATTCGGTCATTTTCTATGGCCGAATTGCCCTTCTAATTAACAGAAGTATATATAAAATGACCAAATTGTCATTCTCGTTAACAGAAAAAATGAATGAAGTTAATCCAGTAGACTAAAATGACAACGGTGAAACCTTTTTTGAACCTCAAAAAACAAAATAAAACATTTGTTAAACTGTTAAAATAGAACCATGAAGACTAAAATGAACTCTTGATTTTATTATCATTGTTTTTCATCTCTCATATGATTTTACACAAGATTAATTAATTTAATTTTATATTTACGCATGAGAATATAATCATGGTGATTGGTGGTGGCGATCGGATCAGGCAATGCCGTACTCCGGCAAGGTGGTGCAGCCACAATTGGTGTATGAGCTGGACTGAAGTGTTGACACAATCACATTCTGCCACGTGTCATTCCTTGCTCAAAATGTTTTAATATTAAGATGGAATGAAAATGACATACAGTATTTTTTCTTGCAATGAAAATGACATACAGTATTTTTTTGTTATTTTAATTTTTTATCTATAACAAAATATAAAAGTATTTTTTTATTTTAACTTTTAAATTGTTAAAAAGTTTCTTGCTTTATGGATTTTATTTTAATATCCATATATTTGTACATTTTACAATTTTAACTTTATGCACCAAAACCCACTTTAATGGGAAACTATGGGTTTCTAGGTAAACTTTTAATAATTTTATTGATAAGCTACTTCTAAACCAATTAGAGATATAGTATGTTTGGTTCACTTAAAAGAGATATATTAATAATTCATAGAGTCTCTTAATAAATAAATTTTAAAAACATGTTGAACAATTTACAAGGTTTCTCTTAATTGTTCAGGCTTCTTAATGACTTAACATAAAGTTGTCAAGCAACCCTTACATTATTACATGTATATGGTATATCTATATATTAATTTTTACTCATATAAAATTTTCCTTATATGCTTATGAAATAATTAAAAAAAATTATGCATCAACTTTGTATAATGAGTTGTTTAAATCTTTTAATACACAAAAATTACTCATTTTTTATTTTTAAAATCGATTTATGCATCCACCTTATAAATGGAGTTGTTAAAATCTTGTGAATGAAAAAAATGTAAATGTTAAAAAATAAAAATTTGTCTAACATAAACATGAGTATACAAAGACCAAGAATATTAGAAGTATCCAATGAAAATTTTCTCCCTTTTTATTTTTAAGTTTTATTTTTATTTACTTTATAATGTAAAGTTAAAGTTGTTTTTACACATTGCCTCCCTTTCCTTCCTCTTTTCCAAACTTCTGCGAATATTCTCAGCTTTTTCCTGCTCCCTTCTTTTCTTTCTTTTTTTCTTTTTTCTTTTTACTTTATATTTAAAAGTCAAATACTTTATCTCATGGTTAATATATGTGAGATAATATGTATATTTTTCTTACAATTACCAGTTTTGACGAAATAATATATAAATTTGATTATTGCCATAAAAATTGTTTTTTCCAATTTGTGAGTCAATGTTACTAGAGGAAACGGGACTAGCCTAAAGCTATAAATTTGTGTTTGACTCACAAATTTGTGAGTCAATGTTACTATTGGAGAATAATTCAAGTTCTTCTGCTGACGTGGAATTTGTGGTAGTTTTCTTTATTTCATGCATGCATGCATATTTCCGTTTCAAGAAGTCCGAGTCTCTGGGATCAGTCCTTGAGTTTAGTGGGCAGTTATTGACAGTTTTTTGTTTCCAGTTTGTTAGGCTACACGTACTGCACGTTTCCCTTTCCAGTTTGTATGTTGCCTATTTATAGGCTTTTCTATTGTTGAATGAATGCATCTCAGTTTTACATTTCTTTCATTGTAATTGTTACTGTTCGATCCAGTTATTGTTCCATCAATCTGGTATCAGAGCACCAGGTTGCTCACTAGTTCTCATCAACGCTTCCTCTCAAGCTTCTTCCATGGCTAACACTCAAACAGGTGCTCCCACCACTCCTCTTCCCATCTTCAAGGGGGAAGGGTATGAATTCTGGAAGATTAGGATGAAGACCATCATGATATCTCAAGATCTGTGGGACTTCGTTGGAACTGGGTTCAACGAAAATGATGGTGATCGTGGTCGTCTGAGAGAAAATAAGAGAAAGGATGCTCGTGCCTTGTCTCTAATTCAATCGGCTGTTCATGATGAGTTTTTCTCTCGGATTGCTGGAGCCACAACCTCCAGACAAGCATGGTTACTGCTGCAAAACGAGTATGAGGGTGACTCAAAGGTACAGATGGTCAAACTTCAAGGTCTCAGGCGTGAATTTGAGACCATCGGCATGAAGGAAGGTGAGGCTGTAGGTGATTTTCTGTCCAAGGTAATGAAGATTGTTAATCAAAAGAGAAGCTTTGGTGAAACTGTAACGGATCAGACAGTGGTGGAGAATGTGTTAAGAAGTCTTCCACCAAAATGGGATCACATTGTAGCTGCAATTGAAGAATCAAAGGATCTGACTCGTCTGTCATTTGACCAACTCATGGGTTCTCTTCAATCCCATGAAGTTCGTGTCAATAGAGGAAGTCAGATTATTGTTGAAGAACAAGCACTCCAGGCTCAAGAAAATGACTCAAATACCAGCCTTACTGCTCAAGGTCGTGGTCGTGGTGGTCGTGGTAGTTCACCTCGTGGTCGAGGACGTGGCAGAGGGAGGAGTGCAGGTAGAGGAAAGGGAAGCATCCAGTGTTACAACTGTAACAAGTATGGCCACATCGCTAAAGACTGTTGGAATGAACCACAGGCATCTCCAGCTGTGACTGGAGAAAATGAAGATGATGATGGTGAGGCAAATTTGTTTATGTGTGTAAGTGAAGAAGGTGATGACACTGCTCTTATGGCAAATGAGCAGGACAAGAAAGTGAAGTCGTCAAACATCTGGTTCATGGATAGTGGGTGCTCGAACCATATGACAGGGCAACAAGAGTTGTTCAAGTGTTTAGATGAAGCGAAGACCTTGGGTGTTCGTATGGGGAATGGAAAGAAGATCATAGTCAAAGGAGAAGGAACAGTGGTACTTGGGGTTTTTGATCAAAAGGTAAAGACAATTCAGAATGTTCAATACGCTCCTGAGTTGGGCTACAATCTGTTAAGTGTAGGCCAATTGATGAAAGAAGGGCACCGGATTGTGTTTGATGATGGAGTATGTGTTGTAACCAACAAGCAGACCAAAGAAGTTGTATGCTCCATTCCGGTTTCAGGTAACAACACTTTTCCTCTTGATGTGAGTCAGGAAAATAATGTTGCCTTTGCTTCAATTAGTAATGAATCATATTTGTGGCACCTTCGGTTTGGGCACTTAAATGAAAGAAGTCTTCAAAGTCTAAGTACCAACAATTTGGTGCATGGGTTACCGAAGATAAATCACTGGAGCACATGTGAAGGGTGTGTGCATGGGAAGCTAAGTAGATCTCCATTCCCTTCACATGCCTCACGTGCAACATCTCTCTTAGAACTTATTCATGCAGATGTGTGTGGCCCAATGTCGACACCATCTCTTGGTGGGAGTAAGTATTTTCTTTTGTTCACTGATGATGTGAGCAGAATGTCCTGGGTGTACTTTCTTCAAGAGAAATCAGAGTCATTCGGTAAATTTAAAGTGTTCAAGTCTAGAGTTGAAAATGAAACTGGCTTGAAAATTAAAACTCTCCGTACTGATAGGGGAGGAGAGTTCTGCAGCAATGAATTTATGAGCTTCTGTGAAAGTGAAGGTATAAGAAGAGAACTAACAGCACCTTATACCCCAGAACAGAATGGGGTCTCAGAAAGGAAGAATCGAACCATTGTGGAAATGGGTTTGAGCATGTTGCATGAGAAGAATTTAAGCAAAAAATTATGGGGAGATGCTGTGGCTACTACAGTATATCTCAGGAATCTTTCTCCCACCAAGGCTCTTGACAAAGCAACTCCTTATGAGGTATGGTTTAAAAGAACTCCTTCTGTTCATCATTTGAAAGTTTTCGGTTGTGTTGCATATTGCTTGATCCCACAGCAGCAAAGAAAAAAGATGGATCCGAAGGCCTGTAAATGTATTTTCATAGGCTACTCTCCAAATTCTAAGGCCTATAAGGTGTATGATCCGATCAAAAGAAGAGTCATCATAAGTAGGAATGTGGTTTTTGAGGAGCATGCACGATAGACAAGCAAGTCAGAAGACAAGTACACACTACCATTGGAGTTTATTGAAGTACATGAAAGTGGTGATAGTGACAACACTAATCAAGAGGGACCTAATGATGGTGGGGCTAGTTCGAATGGGACCCACTCTCTTTCATCAGGTACAACAAATATATCTAATGAAAGTGATGGGTCAAGGCAGATGGAGTGTTCTACTGATGAAAGAGACTCGAGTCAGAATATGCAGCATGGGGTAATAACCAGTGGTCCGTCAAGGTCTAGGCGTCCAACAAAAGCACCTGCATGGATGGCAGACTACCAATCAGGTGAGGGTCTCTCAGATGATGAAGTACAAGACCCTTTCACGTGTCAGCTTGCACTTTCCTCCATGGAACCAAACAACCTTGATGAAGCAATTCAAAGCAAAGAATGGAGAGAAGCCATGTTGTGTGAGTTGCAGGCTCTCAAGAAACATGAGACCTGGACTCTTGCAGACCTTCCAGAAGATAAGAAGGCAATTGGAGTCAAGTGGGTTTTCAAAGTAAAGGTTGACGAAGCTGGAAAGGTACAAAAATATAAAGCCAGACTGATTGCTAAAGGGTATGCACAAGAATATGGGGTGGATTATGAAGAAACTTTCTCTCCAGTAGCAAGGTTTGAAACAATTCGAGTTATTTTGTCTCTTGCAGCTCAACAAGGTTGGGAATTGTTTCAGTTTGATGTGAAGACAGCATTCCTTAATGGTCCTCTCAATGAGGAGGTGTATGTAACACAACCACCTGGGTTCGAAATTTGTGGGCAAGAAGATAAAGTCTGGAGGTTGCATAAAGCTCTATATGGGCTTAAGCAAGCCCCCAGAGCCTGGTATGATAGGATTCACTCATATCTGGAACAAAATACTTATATTCGGATAGAGAGTGAACCAACTGTTTATGTGAAAAGACATGGTAAACATGATATCATTATCATCTGCATTTATGTTGATGATATCATATATACTAGCTCATCAAAAGAGTTGGTCATGGAGTTCAAAACAAAGATGATCACTGAGTTTGATATGACTGATTTAGGGAAACTCTCATATTTCCTTGGATTAGAAATAACTCAACTCACTGATGGAATTTTTCTGTCCCAGAAGAAATATGCAACTGACATTCTTAAAAAAATTGGGATGTCAAATTGCAACGGAGCCTCTACTCCTATGAATGTGGGGGAAAAACTTCAAGGAAGGGATGTAAAGGCAGAAACTGATGGCAAGGAATTTAGAAGTTTAGTGGGTGGATTGCTTTATCTCACTAACACAAGACCAGACTTGGCATACTCAGTGGGTGCTATTGCCAGGTATATGCAGAAACCTTCCAGTCAGTGGCGAACCCAGGAATTTTTCTATGGGGGTGCGGAACATTTTTACAAATTTTAGGCCCCTAGGTATATAAGTAAAAAAATCGGTTCGTATCGGGTCGGGTCATGTAAAACAAACGAACATCAAACTAAATTTATATAATCATCAAAAACATGTCAAACCTTGTTACAAACATAATTAAAACGTCGACGCCCTACGGGTTTTCATTTTTTGAAATCTATCCAAAACATTATCTAAAGCTAATTTTTTAAGCAATTCTTTCTTTATATAACATAAGTTCATCGCTCCATAACATAATGTTTCAATTTTAATTTTCAACTATTCAAACCCTAGAAATCATAACGTAAGTTGTAATCACCCTAAAAATATATAAACAACATAATCACCCTAAAAATCATCTAAACAACCATAAACAACGTCAAAACACACAAAATTTCAAACATATTTAACAACATCATTACCCTTTTTTCTCCTATAATATCAACCAAAATCATCAAAATAACAAAGAAACTTACCAGTGTTCGGATTCCGGTTAGATTTGGTGTCGAACGACGGTGGTATGGTGGCTGATTACGGTGGTCGCCGGCTGCTGGACTGTTGTCACTGGGTGATGTTGTTCGTTGGCAGTGCAGGGACGCAAGAGACAGAGAGAGAGCGGGATAGAATTTCTACAGGTTTTGGGCTTTAATTATTTTATTATAGTTTGAAATATTGTTGGTTTTGGTTAATGGGCTAAGACTTAGTGGGCTAGCTAGTTAGGAATTATAAGTGGGTAAAGGTATGGGTATTTTGGTTTAGTTGGTTAGGTATTAAAAGTTATATAATTTAGGTAGTATATTTTTTTTTTTAAAATAAGAGTTTACTAAAAAAAATTTAAAATATAAATTGATAACACTTTTTACCCAAGGGGTGCGGACGAAAAATTTCAAAGGGGGCGGTCGAAAATTCCAAGGGGTGCGGACGAAAAAATTCCACGGGGTGCGGACGGGATTTTCGACGAAATTTAGCCCTAATTTTTTTTCCCCGGGGGTGCGCCCGCCCACCTTGGGGTGGGCTTGGGTCCGCCCCTGCTTCCAGTTATCATTTTGGTGCTGCCAAGAGAATTCTGAGGTATGTTGCTGCCACTTCAGACTATGGGCTCTGGTATGAGAAGGGTAAGAGGATTAATTTGCAAGGATTCACTGATAGTGATTGGGCTGGTTCTGTTGAAGATCGCAAAAGTGTCTCTGCGTATGTTTTCTCCTTAGGAAGTGCTATGGTGTCATGGTGTTCTAAGAAGCAAACCATTGTTGCACTTTCTTCAACTGAAGCTGAGTATGTGGCTGCAAACAGTGCAGCATGTCAGGGTGTGTGGATGAGGCAGCTTCTAAAAGAGTTGGGCTATGAACAAGGTGATTCTACTATTCTATTTTGTGACAATCTATCTGCTATCTATCTATCAGAGAATTCAGCCATGCATAGCAGGAGCAAGCATATTGATATCAAGTATCATTACATCAAAAGTCTGGTACGCTCTGGGCAAATCACACTAGAGTCATGTTATACTCAGGAACAAGTTGCTGATCTACTGACCAAGCCATTGGGTACTGAACGTTTCTGCTATCTTAGAGAGTTGTTGGGGGTCAGAAGAATTGAATCAAGGAAGGGTATTGGAGAATAATTCAAGTTCTTCTGCTGACGTGGAATTTGTGGTAGTTTTCTTTATTTCATGCATGCATGCATATTTCCGTTTCAAGAAGTCCGAGTCTCTGGGATCAGTCCTTGAGTTTAGTGGGCAGTTATTGACAGTTTTTTGTTTCCAGTTTGTTAGGCTACACGTACTGCACGTTTCCCTTTCCAGTTTGTATGTTGCCTATTTATAGGCTTTTCTATTGTTGAATGAATGCATCTCATTTTTACATTTCTTTCATTGTAATTGTTACTGTTCGATCCAGTCATTGTTCCATCAGTTACAATTTGCTAAAGAAAAAAACCTTTTGATTGATAAATTCTTGCAATCAAAGACGACCAAAGCGTGAAAACTGATCAAGTAGAATTTAGCTCATGAAAAGTTGCAAGATGAATGTTAAAAAATGGATTATTTAACTCACATAAGATAAAACTCGAAAGATAAACGTCATTCGTAAACATATAATCTATAATAATTTTATCAACTTCATAAACTGCAAAATTTTAGTCTATTGTTGTGCGTCATAAGTCAGTATAGGAGTAATTTTGAAAGATTAGTCATCATACATAAAGCCTTAAATTTGTGTTTGAGTTTCACTTTAGGATTCGAAATGTGTTGTCCCCAACAATGTCTCGCTACATATACATTACACATGTATTCTCACACACACACACACACACACACACACACATATATATATATATATATATGGCCAGGATTTAGAGAGAACGAGTGAAAGTGTGAGAACGGTGAGAACGATTATGGACCATCAGATCAAAACAATCTATGGACTACATGACGCGGTGACGTTTTCGTAAATAATATCACTTTTATTAGTGTGGTGCGCTTCCATAAAGGCAAAAAGGTAAATGTTCATCTACAAAACACATCAAAGCGTGACCGAAACATATATACTTCCCAGAGAAACCTCCCCAAAACCAACGTAAAACGCGAAAACCCTAGAAAACGCGAAACAACAAAAACTATGGCGTCGAAAGATCAAACCAGATCCAGAGGAAAAAAACATAGTGAGTTAACTTCGATTTACATTGTGCTAGTTTATGTTGCTTTTGGTGTTCAAATTTTAACAAAAATTTGTAGTTTCTACAAGTGTGGAAGGGGAAGGGTCATCTGCTCCAAAATGCCAAAAAACGACCGTGCAACGAAATAAGACAACAAGAGGACATGGTACACAATGTTACTTTTCGTGATGTAAAAATACACTTTGATACTTTGTTGCCAAAACGCCAAAATTCGTATCGTTTGTTTAACAATGTATGAGATCGAAATTTTACATATCACTCATGTGTTACTAAACGCCACAAACATGTATCCTGTCATAGCTTTGTTACTAAATGCCAAAAGATGTATGGTTTCTGTTATAAACGTCATTTAGCTGTTATTGTCTTATTCAACATCTGTCATCTCTTATTGATTTATAAAACGCCATAAATGTATCATAGTTATGTTAAATTATACTATTGAAACGCCATAAAATAAAATGCCATGAAATCATTTTTTATAGGCGAAGAGAGGTTAAGATTGAGAATAAATGTCCACACTGGAAAGGCCCAAAATGCCAATAAGAGGAAGACATTAAGTCAGAATGTTGAGGTTAAGGAAGAACCATATCATGAGTTCAGTGGGGCTAGGGTCTTGTCAAGAGTAAAACCTACAAACTTGACTGCTTGGTTTATGAATCTAAACGAAAATCAAAGAAAGGCAGTACACCAAATGGGGTTTGGTGCTACACTAAGGTTGAAAATAGACACCGTACCGACAATGCTTGGGTACTGGTTGGTTGAAAATTACAATGAAAAGACAAACACCCTAAACGTTGGCAACCATACCATACATATGAATGAAGAATTGATAAACTCTTTAACGGGTATACCGAATGGAAGGGTTCCCGTAAACATGAAAAAAAGACCAACAACTAAAGACCAGGTGGTGGCTGAGTGGAAAGCACAGTTCAAAGGGTTGGGCTGGGTTAACAGACCAAGTGTGAAGGTATACTTTGATAACGTTTTGCCTATGATGCATGGCTTTGGGTGAGACTTCTGCCTAAATTTCCTTGTAGTATTCTTCACTATAATGGGGCATGCAACTGACAATGCAGTCGTCAACAAACAATTCTTGCACAACGTTACACCAAACATTCAAATAAACCAAATGAACTGGTGTAGTTATATCATCCAATGCTTGCAACACGCCAAAACCGCATGGTCTCCAAAAAAGCATTACACAGGCCACTGATCATACTTGCGGTAAGAATAAAATTTCACTATTCATTTGTGTGTCATTAAAACGCCAAAAAATATCTGTCATTTGAAAAATCTATTTTGTTACAGCTTGCCATGGTGAACGATGCTTGCAATAGGAAAAAAAATGGGACCGAAAAGAAGGATATCCAATTGAGTGGGTTACAACAGATACTCTTGACTTATTTGAGAGTGCAATGGCAAAACACCTTGTTGGCAATGAAGTAAAAAGGAAAACAGTCAAAAAAGCTAAGGGAAGCAAGCCCAAAAAAACAAGAAAAATGCAGGTTGTTGTTCATGATGAAGCTGATGGTGATGATGTTGAGAATGAAGATGAAGATGATGTTCATAACGTCGATGAGCATGCTGATAACAATGATAATGAGTTTGATGATGATGATGTGCAAAACGCCATGCACTTCAATGATGATGAAGAGGCTTCACTTCAAAGGATGGTGAATGAGGATAGAGAAAGCCCCGAAATAATGTTTGAAGTTTCTGCATCAGGAAACCATGCTCTTGTTAGAGGAGTAACACAGTATGACAACATTTTTGCTGATGAAGAAGAACAAAATAATGAACCTGAAGAGGTATGTTGTTCAAATAATAAATTTAAAAAAACCACAAAACACCATGATCAACAATATCCTTTTTTTAATATAACAGGAAATGACTGATAAATTGGATGGAGCATACAAAGAATTAGAAGATTGTTACAATAAAATGAGCATGTTGTTAAAACAGTCAAAGACTGAATACCCAAACAACCTCCTGGTACACATTAAATACTCACAATGTATGACATTGTTGGAGAACATCTCAAAATTTGTTGATGAAAACGCGAAAGAAATGCCAGCTGAAAGAGAAGAAGGTACACATGAAACTGAGGTTGAAAATGAGGTGGTACTAGAAGATGAAAATGAAGAAGAAGGGGAAAAGTAGATAGCTGAAACAGAAAACGCCATTGAAGTGCAAACAGTTCATGAAAACGCCAAAGAATTTGAAAATGAAGAAGAAGAAGGATAAGGAGGAGATGAAAATGAAGAAGAAAGGGAGAACGAGATGGCTGGAATTAAAAACGCCATTGAAGTGGAAAAAGTTGATGAAAACGCCAGAAGTAGAAAGAGTTCATGAAAATGCCATTGAAGTTGAAAATGAAGGAAAAGGAGAAGGAAAAGGAAAAGATGAAGGGGAAGGGGAAGGAAAAGGAGAAGAGGAAGGGGAGTCGGAAGGGAATGGTGAAGGGGATGGAGAAGGAGAAAGAGAAGAAGAAGGGGAAGGAGAAAGGGATATGACCAGAGAACAAAACGCCGAACCCTCGATTGCTACAACTGCCCCCATATATGATGATGATGATGAGGATACTATATCATCAGATGAAGATGTAAACGAAAATGATATTCAGAGATGGAGTTGTGATTTCAAGACACTTGAATATCATATTTCGAGATACAATGGTGAAAAATAATTAAAAGGAATATTGCTGAGATTTTAGAGCTGTCGGGAGAAGATCTAAAACAAATGATTGATATAAAAGAAGGTCTTGATAATTCAAGAATGGTGGATCAACTGATTAAAGCAATAAAAAAAACATCTGTAACCTGCTGAAGAGACCCCAAAAATGCCTGTATTTGATAAGACACCAAACATCCCCACGACAGAAACACAATACAGTCAGGCATTCAACACTGAACTAGAAAAAACTGAAGGGGAAATGGTGAACAAAAGTGGTGACCAACAAGTGTTGGTACACTTTATGTGGATGCGACTCGACTCGGTTCGGTTCGACTCGGTTAGGTTCGGCTCAAGCCCGACGTAGCGACATTCCTCCGTCGTGCGCCCCAGAGTTCGACACGCGAAGCACGTAGAGCCGCGAACCAATTCCCGATGACACATCACCATGACATCATCATGATGATGTCACATGTTGACTAATCTTTGCAATATGAATTTTCAGAGTTCATTTACGTAAAGAATGGTTTGTTGGGCCATTTCCTTGGGCTGAAACTCATTGGGCCGTAAACCTTTATTTCTGCATGCATATCGACGAAACCTTTGAGGTTTCGTCGACTTTGAAGTTGCGTCAAGGCCAGCCCAGGTTTCGTCATATATATCGACGAAACTCTTCAATTTCGTCGATATTGGAGGTTACGTCGACCCGGCGATGTTTCGTCATCCTTGCTGCCTATATAAGCAAGTCTGAAGACATAACAGAGAGGGAGACAGAGAGAACCGAGAGTTTAGTTGTGTTTCATTGTAATATCTTTCTGTAACGAAACTCTATCGGTATCAATATACAACAGTTAAACGTTGAATCTTTGTGTTGTGTTTATCTCTCGCTCGGTTTGTATCGTAACGTGGATTCCGCACTCGTTACGGTATTCGAAACAAGATCTCGTAGTTGTCCGGCGATCCGCAAACGGACCTACAATTGGTATCAGAGCATAAGGCTCGATTTCTTGTTGAAAACCGAGTTTCCGGTGGATTTTTCGAGTGGGTTTTGAAGTTCTTATTTTCTGAAAAAGGTTCAAAAATCCGTCAAAATCTTGTTATTTTGCTATAGTTTTTATTGAAAACCTTGATATATTACATGTGTGCATGTTAGCTTTTGGTTTTTGGTTGAAAGTTTAAGCAAAATAGTGCTTGGAAAATTTCTTCGGTGAAAGTTGGCCGGAATATTCACCGAGTTCGTCTGATCTGCTAAGTGTTCTTCATTTGTTCAAACTGTTCTTGAATATATCTGTGTGTTATGATCTGAATTTTGATTTGAATTATAGTGTTAAATGATTATAATATATTAAGTTGAAAAAGGTGTACATGTGATGATGGGTTATTGAAAAAGGGGCTTCGTAAATCTGAAAGTGATAAGGTGTTGTTGAAAAAGGGTGACCACTGTGTCAGACAAAAGATTTGATTTTGTTTTTCAAAATATCTAAACAGCTTTCTTCACCATACAGATTCGTCGTTATAAGAGGTTTCGCCAAACAACCTCAAGTTAATCAAGGATTCGTCGGCACAAGATTCGTCGAGTAAAGTTTTGTCACAGAAGTTTTGTCGTTATCACAAGTTTCGTCGACCAAGGGTTTCTTCATAACAAGTGATTCTACACATAAAGTTTCGCCGGGTAACTTATTTCTTCAAACAAGTTTCGCCAAGACCAGGGTTTCGTCGAAACCTGATAAATTTTAACAGAAGTGTTGCAAAACTAATTTAACTGTCTGTTTTCAAGTGTTTAACCAGGTTTTCACTTTCATATAATTAAGAGGAATCTAGTTGTACTAGCCCTTCGGGTTGGAGCATGGAACCGAGACCAGGTGAAGATCAGACATCCGCAGCCGTTTGGTTAAGGAATGTCATGCCTCAACAATCTATTAGTGCAAAACAATGGGCATTGGTGACAAACCAGAATCAAAGTACTCAAAATATGTTGATAAGTGAGAGCGAAACGGGAAGCAACAATCGCCCGCCAAAGTTGAATCACATGAATGAATATCCGACATGGAAAGGTCGTTTCCACACGTAAGTTCTAGGGCAAAATACCGAAGTATGGATGTGCTTCATTTCGCCGTATAATCAAGATCTAGAAGAAGCAGGTTCAAGTGGGGCGACATTGGCAAATATGCTAGAAGATGACAAGAAAGCGTATTGTTGGATCGGTGTGTGACCCTAACGAGTCAATCAGAAGAGTTTAGCATCTATTTCAGAGGCGGAATCAATGAAATAGACGTGAAAACAACTAGATTCCTCTTAATTATCTTCTTTTATTGATTCCAAAGCTTTTTACAGGTTGTTTGACAAATTGGCAGCGCCTCGGCTCTGAATCTCGAGTGTTACAAGTTACTTGAAACGGAATCACACAACTCCTATATATAGTGGAGCTAATTTCGCTTGAAGCTGCCATTGCCCATTTCAAGCGGAATTAACTTGGTTAATTTCACTTGAACTGGTCACTGACACTTTCAAGCGGATTTACCCACTTTCACACATACTAACCCTAATTTCTACCCTGTTGTGTGCTCGTTTATCCTATCTAGACATAAGACTCGATTAAGACGAAGTTAACAGAGATTAGTGCACCAACAGACTCCCCCTTGGATGTTGACGAAGTCTTCGGCGTCGAGTCTTTAGTCTTTGTCTCTTTCCAATTTGTCTAACAATATATGCTTCCTTCAATTCTTCTTTTCTTCAATCAACAGCTAGCATGAATCACATAATCTGAATCTTTAATAACCTTCAAGCTCCCCCTTGAATGTAGATTCTGGAACTGCATCTGACTTTTAAGTCTTCAGACTCCCCCTATCAGTAGGCTGGGATTTTGCTTAGCTGCTTTCATAAACTCATACCTGTTACCTGCACAATCTCTACCTAAATATAAGATATATGACAATAACAGTTTCAATCCAAACTTATCATTCAATCTCATTTGTTGTTTTTGTCAGAAGTAGAAATCCACTTAAGTATTCAGGTCCAAATTAATGACCCTGATTACTCAATTTGTCTACCAAGTCCAACTTAATGACCTTGGTTGATCTAAGACAATTCACACTGACATTTGTTCAACTTTGTTCAAAACAATTTAAAAAAATTACAAGTTTCAAATTAATGAACTTGTTTTAACTTTTCAACTTTCACAAACTTATCATGTTAAGCTCACAACTCATCCTCCAGCTCAGAAAACTTCCTGCATCTGCTTCAATTCGAATCTGAAGATCTGCTTTCCACTTTGGTTTGTCGGAAAATAAAGCAGAAGTGTAAAATATTTTTGGATTTTATAATAAAGTTTCTAAACTAGAAATGAATTACAGAAATAAAATGCAGTAAATGTAAACTATTTACAAACATATATTTGGTGAGCGTGTTAGGGAATCATATCAGCTGTCGACAAGTCACAAGTACCGTTAAGCTTTAATTACATACTCAGAATTAAACAATTCACTTAGATTGTCGATATACTAATCCACTTAAATTCTCACACAATTTTCAATCTGTTCAGGATACGGATTTAGTGTTTTAGGAACTTAAACTCTTTCATGTGTCCCACCTCTTGAATATACTCCCGTATCCAGATCCCAATATTCAGTCTTACAGATGAGTATACCACAGATGATATCTGTAAGGGGTTAAATTGCGAAGCCGTGAGAGCTCAGGTCAGAACTTCCGTTCAGCAGAGAGATGACGGTTCGACTTTAGGTGGGTCCCCTTTAGAGGATCTTTTATACAACAGCACATGATTAGCATTTTTCAATGTTTCATCATTTTTATGCTGAGGGGGGGTGCTATATTTCAAGCAAGCAGTAAAGTATTCTCCGGGGACTAGGCCAGTGCTTCCGCAAAATCAGAAGTCCCGGGATAATACCCCAGATATCACTGAGTATAAAGACCTAGTATCTCAGAAAGAGGGATCTTTCAAACAAGATTTCAGGGGTTACCTATATATCCAAGTAGTGTTCCCCACGAAATAAGTAAGTAAAGATTTTAGGTTTATATCCCGAACAAACCTACTAAATGTTTAAAAACCTATCGGCACATCATCAGCGAGACTGTTTAACGCATTTAAACTTTCCATTTCTTTAGCGTACTGTAACCGTCAAGCCGATGTACTATCATTTTCCCTTTTTACACAAGCTCTTTTTCAGATTTTCTATTGTTTTTGAATTTTGAAAATATCTCATGTTTTTGGATTTTTGACATTTTTTTATTGTTTTTGTATTTTCTGAAAATATTACCCTATACTCTCCCCCTAAATACCAAAACAAGTAAAAAATTGACAAACCATTGCAGATTGCTTCTCAACATCATCTACAATATCTCCTTCATCAACGCCAAGAATCTCTTTCAACACCGATAAAAGCTTCATACCGTTTAATTTTAACAAGTATTGAAAACGAGTTTGATCAAACGCTTTGGTATGTAAATCAGCTTTTTGTTCGTCAGTGTGGATTTTCTCAATTCGTATCAACTTCTTCTCGAAACAATCTCGAATGAAGTGATGACGAATTTCAATGTGTTTGGTTTTAGCGTGATGTACTGGGTTTTTAGTAATGTTTATAGCTGCCTCATTATTAACAAAGATAGGGGTGTTAAGAAATTGCAAACCGTAGTCACGCATCTGTTGCTGGATCCACAAGATCTGTGAGCAGCAACTACTAGCAGATACATACTCGGCTTCACATGTGGACAAAGCTACAGAGGTCTGCTTCTTGCATTTCCAGGTAACCAATCGTGGTCCAAAAAACTGGCACCCCTCTGTTGTTGATTTAGCGTTAACTTTGCAGGATCCGAAATCGGAATCGGAATACCCTTCGAGCGTGAAATCGCCTTCTCTTGGATACCACAACCCCAGTGATGGAGTTCCTTTCAGGTAGCGTAATATCCGTTTAACAATCACCATATGCGAAGCTCTTGGGTTAGATTGAAATCTTGCTGCGAGGCAGGTTGGATACATAATATCGGGTCTTGAAGCTGTCAAGTACATCAGCGATCCGATCATGGAACGATACATCGTTTCATCTACCTTCTCTCCGGTGAGATCAGGGTTTATTCCATGGTTCGTTGCTAACGGGGTTGAAGCTAGAGTAGATCCTGACATCCCAAATTTCTCCAAGATATCATGAACGTACTTCGTTTGATGTATGAATATTCCTTTGGGTAGTTGATCAACCTGCAGTCCCAAAAAGAATTTCATCTCACCCATCGATGACATTTCAAATTTCTGCTTCATAACTTTTTCAAAATCTTTGCACAGATTTTCATTTGTTGACCCAAATATGATGTCGTCCACGTATATTTGAACTATCAGAAGATGACCGTCGACCTCTTTGGTGAAGAGAGTGGCATCCACTTTTCCTCGGATGAAACTGTTGGCTAGCAGGTGTTGAGACAATGTCTCGTACCAAGCTCTCGGGGCCTGGTGTAAACCATACAGCGCTTTATCCAGTAAGTAGACCTTGTTTTTGTGGATTGGGTCGGTGAAACCCGGTGGCTGTCCGACATATACCTCCTCTTTTACCTTCCCATAGAGAAACGCCGATTTAACATCTAGCTGATATACTTTAAATTTTTCCAAGATGCAAATGCTAGGAAGATTCTGATCGCTTCAAGTCTAGCAACCGGAGCATACACTTCAGTGAAATATATACCCTCCCGATGACTGAAACCCTGGACTACGAGTTGAGCTTTGTTACGAATAATAACTCCATGATCATCCCTTTTGCACTTGAACACCCACTTGGTGTTTATATTCCTCTGACCATCAGGTAAGTCTACCAGTTTCCACACACCTAACTTTTCAAACTGACTCAACTCTTCTTGCATACAATTGACCCAAGAATCTTCAGTTAGCGCTTCTTTGTAAGTTCGCGGTTCGATCTGCGAAATAAAACAACTAAGTGAAAACTCAGTTTGTAAAGGAGCAACTGTAGAATAAAAACAAGTAAGGCCGTGGTCAATTTGTCGTCTTGTGCGAACGCCTGACTGCAATTCTCCAATAATCAACTCCTCTTGATGGTATGAAAGAGTTCTCGGCATCACCTCGCCTGGAACATCTACCTCGCCTTCCAAATTTGTGACATTTTGATTTGCACCTTGTTCACTGACTGGGTTTGTTTGACTTGAAATCTGGATCTGCTCCCCCTCAGAATCTGAATCACCATGATCGAATATAGGTCTATCATCAGATTCTAGATTTTCATTCATTGCCGTCTGATTATCAGGAGCACTTTCTGAGGCTTGTTGAATATTATCCTGCTCTCCAGCATTACTTGGACCTGCTTCATCATCGTTTGAATCTTGTCGTTGACGACTGAAAGTTTCTGCTGGGAATCTTTCCTGTGATTCTTCATACTCTCTCAAAATATCCAACTCGTCAAAGAAATCTTGTTCTTCTTCAATGTCAAACGAATCTCATAAAGTATCGTAATTAAAACGCCATGAGTCACCGGGATTCTGAGGCGGCATAGTATACCCCTGACACTCAACATGTTGTGCTTCGATGATCCGCTTCAAGCTTGGAACAAAGACTCATTTCAATGGACTTGAGTAACCCACGAAAATTCCTTCAATGCTCTTTGCACCAAACTTTCCAAAAGGCTCTAGAACTGTACAGGGAGACCCAAATGGTTCAAGATACTTCAGGTTCGGTTTGCGGTTGTTGATCAGCTCGAAACATGTCTTGTTGAATTTCTTTACAGTGAGAACCCGGTTGAGTGTATAGCAAGCGGCTGACACTGCTTCTACCCAAAAATTGACTGGTAGCTTTGAATCAGCAAGCATCGTCCTGGCTGTTTCAATTAGTGTCCTGTTCTTTCTTTCAGCTACACCATTTTGTTGCGGAGTGTAAGGAGCACTAAATTCTTGCAATATACCTCTCATCACAATATTCTTCCATCTTGTTGTTCTTGAACTCGGTACCGTTATCACACCTGATTCTTCTAATTCGGGTTTGGTACAAGTTTTCAATTTTTCTGAACAACGCCATCAAACTTTCAAACGTCTCATCTTTAGACTTCAAGAATGATACCCACGAAAATCTGGAATAATCATCAGTTACTACAAGACAGTAGAGATCCCCAGTTATGCTTTTGACGTTTATCGGACCAAACAGATCCATATGAAGTCTCTCTAATGGTCTGGAAACTGAATTGACTTTCTTTTGAGGATGGGATTTCTTCTTTTGCTTGCCTTTGACGCAACTAATACATTCCCCTTCCAGATGAAAACCTTTCACATGAACACCAGTTACCAAGTCGTTATGCACTAGGTGATTCATTTTTCGGAGATGAATATGGCCCATCTTTCGATGCCATAACTTTGATTCTTTTTCCGTTGCTCTTGACACAAAACAGTGAGCTTGACCCGTGGTTGTAGTTGCTACACTCATGTCCAACACGTACAGATCATTCACTATAGGTGCCCTCATGATAATCCACTCTTCCGGAACAACAAATCCTGGTTTCAAGATCAAACATTCTTTGTCTGTAAAGTGCGTTGTATACATGCGATCACAGATCTGAGATATGCTCAGAAGATTGTTTTCAAGCTCGGCCATGTAGTTTACTCTTTCAAACGTGACAATTCCATTTGATAAAGTTCCTTCACCAATTATTCGACCACCCTGATTACCTGCGAATCCCACATAACCTCCATTAAACCCTCTAACATCATATAGTAGGGTCTTCTTCCCCGTCATGTGCCGAGAAGCTCCACTATCCATAATCCAACATGAAACGGATCTTGGAAGCTCCTGCACATATCACAATCATTTAGTGAGATTTTGATGCTACCTGAGCCTCTTTTGACTCAGATAACTTGACATTTATATGACTTTTTGCAATGTAAAGTGGCGGAAAATTCTTGTCATTCATCTTCAAGCTTTCCTCAGACCCAATCTCAACTTTTTTGTATAAAAAGAAATCATTTTTAGAAGGTTGACCAAATGATTGGTCTTTCTTTGAAATATTTTTTTTCACAGAAGTAGACTCTTGTTTTTCAAGTTTCTCATAATAATCCAAAGGAACATCCATCTTTACCGGAGTGGTAGAAGACAATTGTTTTTCTTTCTCAGAAACCTTTGATTTTGGAGAACTTGAATTCTTTTCAACTGGTTTTGGCTTCCATGTTTGTTGAGACGAAGCAACCCGTTTGTTAAATTTGTCAGATTTAGTTACCACATTCTTTACGGGTTCAGTTTTGACTTTGATGTTTTCATTTTTCAAAATTTTCTTCTCAACAACCATTGGTGCTTTGCCTTTTGAATCAACTTTCCTTTTAGGATTCTCAATAACTTCAGACTTAGGCTTTAAGTTGGTACACTTGCGTGCAATATGTCCAACTTTGTTGCATTTAAAGCATGTACGAGTATCAACTACCCGACTTGTGCCTTCAGTCTGAGGCTGTGAGGCCTTCTCCTCAAAAAATTCTTCATTTGATTTTGAAAAAATTTCAGATTCTTGCCCGGAATGAGAACTCGAGCTCCTAACAAACACCTTTTTCTCAGCAAATTTCTTGTTTTGAAAATTCTTTCTCTGATATTAATTACCACCCTGATAACCTGTAGGATCGTTGTCAGACCCGAGACGAGTCGATCAGAGGCGTTCAACTCAAAATGAAAGGCGGAAACAGACATGATGAGTTAAATTCAGCAAGATATTCACTAAAACTGTCTTATATATTGATTCTGATATGATTACAGTTCTGAAGACACTTCGACAGAGCTTCGCCATCGGAAACACACAAACTAATTCCGTTTCAAATGACACATACCTATTACCTATTTATAGACTAGTAATTCCGTGTGAAACATGCTTCAAACGGAATCAGTTACAAACGATATTACATTCAAACAGAATTACCTTGTAATTCCGTGCGGAATTACAAGAACTCTCTTCAAGTGGAATTAGACAGTTCATGTGAAATTAACTCTTTGACAATTTCCTCGAACTTCGTGCCATGAGCAATGCAAGACTCGATACAAGACGAAGTCGACAGACGTATGCACCAACAGACTCCCCCTCGAATGTTGACGAGTCTTAAGTGTCGAGTCTTCAACGTCTTCAGTCTTTATCTGTCTGATCGCTCTCTGAAGTATCTGACATTGTACAACTTTTTCAATCTTCTATCTTCTCTTTTCATCATCACCAACAAATTCTCTCTCTTGACATACCTTTTCAGAATCAGGATCGTGATCTGGCTCACTTTCTACTCTGAATCAGGATCTGAAACCTGGCTAACCTGCACATCCTCTACCTTACAATAAATTTCACAAATTTAACATTTGACAAATTTATAATTACAAACTCCCTCTCAAATTTAACCAGAAAAATTTTTCAATAATAATTTCTGATGAACCACTTATATGAAAAACATTTTTCTTTTAAAATCTTTTCTCGTTTCAAACTAACTCCCCCTCACTGATTGTCATCATGTTTAGCACTTGGAATTTTGAAAATCAGCTCTCCAACATCAGTTGTCGAAAATAAGAGGAACAAAAATCTTTTTGAATTTTCAAAAATTTATGCTAAAACACACTAAAATCTTTTTGGATTTTTACTAAAAGAAAATGCAGTAAAGAAATATTTACAAACAATATTTTTGTGAGTTTGTGTAAGAGGATCATATCAGTTTTTGACAAGTTACAAGTACCGTTAAGCTTTAAACATATTAAGAATTAAACAATTCACTTAGATTGCCGATATAAAGCTTTAAACCGTTAAGCTTTACATTATATGAGCCCCGCTTGCGGTCTGCTCATATAATGTAATATATGTGTGGGCGCTCGGGGGGGCAAAAGAAAAAGTGCACTAATTTTTAACGTTATTTTACTAATTTCGTGAAAATAACGTTAAAAAGAGGGGATCGTTAATCAGGCATCATGTGGTGGCGTTGATAGCCGAAAGACAAGGGGGTACATGCACCAATTGGCGTTTGTCTCAATTGCTGAGTGTTATGTGCCGTATGTCCAAGGCTTGATGCAAAACCACAATCGAGCCGGGGGTCTCATTGGAAGCAGCCTCTCTATTCCTACGGGGTAGAGGTAAGGCTGTCTACATCCCACCCTCCTCAGACCCTACCTTAGCTTTGCTATAGGTGGGATATACTGAGTACGATGATGATGATGATGACTTAGATTGCCGATATACCGATCCACTTAAATTCTCACACAAATTTCAGTTGATTCGGGATATGAATTAGGTGTATTAAGGACTTAAACTTATTCATGTGTCCCACCTCTTGAATATACTCCCGTATCCAGATCCCAATATTCAGTCTTACATGTGAGTATACCACAGATGATATCTGTAAGGGGTTAAATGCGAAGAACCGTGAGAGCTCAGGTCAGAACTTCCGATCAACAGAGAGATGACGGCTCGACTTTTGGTGGGTCCCCTTTAGAGGATATTTTTTTACAACACATGATTAGCATTTTTCAATGTTTCATCATTTTTTATGTTGAGGGTAGGCTTTTATTTCAAGCAAGCGTAAAGTATTCTCCGGGGACTAGGCCATTGCT
This sequence comes from Helianthus tuberosus, assembly GCA_030545235.1. Taxonomy (NCBI): domain Eukaryota; kingdom Viridiplantae; phylum Streptophyta; class Magnoliopsida; order Asterales; family Asteraceae; genus Helianthus; species Helianthus tuberosus. The sequence continues at coordinate 25,799 of JARYGA010001891.1, forward strand.
TCCGCAAAATCAGAAGTCCTGGGATAATACCCCAGATATCACTGAGCATAAAGACCTAGTATCTCAGAAAGAGGGACCTTTCAAACAAGATTTCAGGGGTTACCTATATATCCAAGTAGTGTTCCCCACGAAATAAGCAAGTTTGAATTTAGGTTTATATCCCGAAAAAGCTTACTAAATGTGTAAAAACTTATCGGCATATCATCAGTGAGACCGTTTAATGCTATTTAATCATTACATTTCTTTAGCATACTGTAACTGTCTACTGATGTACTATCATTTCCTCTTCTTTGACACCAAAACTCATTTTTGATTTTATCATGTTTTTTACTTTTTCAAATTTTCTAATGTTTTTGGATTTTCTGAAAATTCTAACTCCCCCTAAAATGCAAACACATTTAAGGAAATTTGAAAACAAACTATACAAGTAAATTGACAACTGATATCAAATCACGTCACTTCTCCATCCACTTGGCATAAACAATCAGAACTCCCCCTTACAACAAACTATTTTCTCATTATGATTTCAAACCACTTAAGTTTGTTTTAACCAAAATGATTTTCCAGAAAATAAGTTTTGTTGATTTTATCACTTGTAGGTTTGGGGTTCCATCACATTGTTCTCCAAACATTTTGTATAAAAGTTACATCAAGTTCAACTTAATGACCTTGATTAACCATTTGCAAGTGAACAACTTCTTCTACCACATGTAGATTCACTTATCAACCAATACCACTTGTAAATCAAAATATAACCATTTCAAAGATTACCACTTGTAGATCAAACCCGTAGGTCAAAATATCACGAAAGTGAATTTCTCAAGAAATGTGCCGATTCCTGCTCCACTATTACCAACCTGGAAGCTCCGGCAAGTCATACTTATCATTTATGAAAAACAGACATCCAAGCTTCACCAAACTTGGATGTTACCTCCTCATCTGCACTCGGGTAGTAAGATGCTTTCTTTGTTTCATAAAAATCTTTTACCCCTTTAACTTTTCCATCAACCATCTTCCCAAAAATCTTTTTAACATTTCCATTAAAAACCTTTTCAACATCAAATTCCTTCTTCTCAGAATAGAATTGATTTGAAATCTCAACTTTTCCAACTTTTTGTTTAAAATTTTCAGCCCGCAATTGTGGAAAATTGACATCATCCATTGGCGGCACTGATGTTTCTAGTTTTATCTCAACTTGTGGCTCCTCTAACTTTGTGGAATCAGATTCATCGCCGGATTTTACATCTGATTTTTTAACAACCCAAGCTTGATTGTCAAGATTTCCTCTTCTCTTGTAAAATCTTTTTGAACATTCACCAACCTCATATGTAGAATTTTTAAACACTTTAAACTTTTCAGTTGGTGATTCGGTTTTGTCAACAACTTTTTCTTTGAGTTTTTCAGAGACTCCCTGTTTTGTTTTTGTTGCTTGAGGACAATTCCATGCAATATGACCAACTTCATTGCATCTGTAACAGGTTCTTGTCTCTTTTCTTTGAAAATCTCCATTCTTCATTCTCTCTTTCTTCTTGGCAAGGAATTCTCTGTTTGATTGTCTCCAGAAAGAACTCTTTGATTCCTCTTTACAACTTGTCCCTGAAACAAATTTTGTATTTGTTTTAGAAATTTTATCATTTTTATAATTTTCAGGTGGAATAAATCCAAGACCTTTCCTTTTGAAATTACTGTTATGGTTTGGTTTCTTTTGAAAACCAGAACCAGAACTGTAACCCTTTTTCTTGTTTAAACGTTGTTGAACTCTTGAGGTGTAAATTTTAGATTTTCCAGTAAGATTTACATCTTTTATTTCAGAAATATTAATTTCTGTCAATTTGAAAACCTTTTTTATCATTTCAGTCTTAACACCTCTTATTGGAAATTCTTTATCAAAATATAATTTGTCAGAATCATTCAAAGTGTATGCCACTTCAAATGTTTCGTCATTCAAATTTGATTTTGACAACAAAAATTCTTTACTATAAACCCGTTTTCCTGACGATTTTGAACTCTTTTCAGATGAACTCGAACTCCCGACTGACAAACACGAACTTTGACTCTGACTCCTCATCCTTATCCAACACCTGATCAACCACCCTTTTTATTAATTCGGACTCATGATCTGTGTCGGACGCTGTGAACGTGATGTCAATATTGTCTGGTAATACATCGGTTATCTCGGACTCTAACTTTATATTGACTGCCTTTTTACTTGTTCCTCATTGGTTTTCTAGGCGAATACCCTTCCCAAATTGGAGGCGGACACTTATTATAACAGACACTCTATTTCTTACCAGTATCCTTTTTCTTTGACTTCTTATCTTCAAACATTTCAAAACCTGCAACAGTTGGATAAATTCTGTCAATTAAGTAATCAGAACTCGAATAACTTCTTAGTAATCGTCTGATTCTTTCATTTTCAGCTTTCTCAGTTTCCAACTCTTGCTTCCATTTCGCACATTCTTCATTTTAAAAATTTATCTCTTTCTGCTTCGACATCATTGTTGCATTCATCATTGTCAAAGCATCTTCTCTTTCGGAGTTAGTTTTCTGCAAACTATTCACCGTTCTGTTTAATACATCGTATGACTCTTTCACATTCTTGACATCAAACAACAACTTTTCTTTCAACTTTTCTGATTCACTAAACCTCTCGTCTTTTTCTTCACATTGTTTGCATGATTCCAAACATGTAAGACATGGTTTTGTGACTTCAACAATCTTTTCGACTTCAACTACCTTCTCTACTTCAACTATCTTCTCCACTTCAACTATCTTTTCAACAATCTTGATTTCTTTCATTTCTTTTGCAGCTTTTCTCTCTTTAAGTTTCTTCAATTTTTCTGCAAAATAAAATTCAAAATTGTCAGAAGATAAATGAGTTTTTCCAACATTTATCTGTTCAATTTCTTCATCATCATCACTGCTTTCTGTTGAACTGTTTTCTGAAGAAACAGATTCTTCATCTTGACTTTTTTCTTCATCAGATAACACAGCTATCCATTCTTTCATCAACTCTGGCTTTTGAACAATTTGAGCAATAAAAGCCTTAAACTCCCTATTCTCATCCACAAACGTATCCCAGCTAAAACCTGGAGCCAATTTCTCATCATCTTGATCAATGATACCATAATAAGCTTTCTGATTTGCATCTTCGATCATTTTCCCATGTGCAGTTTGTGATTCCTTATGTTGATGCGGTTGATGAGCAACCTGTTGATATATGGCTTTTCGATAGTTATCATCTTTTCCAAAAGGATTCTTTGCTCCACTAGTTTCCTGATTTTTGCACTCTCTATTGAAATGACCTTTCTCCCTGCATCGAAAACAAGTAACTTTAGATTTATCAAAACCCAAAGCTGAAACATGAGCATCCAAAAAGTCATTTCTTCCTGTAATCATTTTAAACTTTTCAGCTCTTCTCAAGACACTAGCTAGACACCATTTGATGTCCATGAGCTCCAATTCTTCTGCATCGATCTGATTGTAATCTTCCTTTGTTAGCATAGGATTACCAATTCTTCCAGCAATCAATCCTTCATAAGATTCCAAAGCAGTAACCAGTAATGCCATATGACTTTTAACAACTTCATTAGAAAAATTCTGACCATTTTGAAGATGCAAAGCAACATTGCACTGAATCATATGTTCATTACCAACATTTGAACTTTGAACACTTGGAGGATTGACATTTGAAAATCCACTAGTGTTGATTGAACTTTGACTGACTGATCCAGATGAATTTCCTGCACTAAAAGCGGTTTGGATCTTAGGACTTGCTTCAACAGTTTGAATATTTCCTTTATAGTACAATTTGATGTCTTGTTGATTGCTTGAGCTGTTCATTCTGGCAATCTTTTGTTGTTCAAGATCCTGTGCCTCAAGCTTTTCAATAATCTGTCCAATTGACAATCTGCTCAATTCTCCAGAATTCTTTAGGATCATGAGATAAGTACCCCATTCTTTCTGCGGTAATTTTCATCCCATTCTGCTGGAGTTTTAGTAATTTTCAACTGAGACATGGTACGCACAAGATGACAATATCTCTCAATAAGAGTCTTTGTAGTCTCCCCTGGCATACTTGTAAACAACTCAAACTCCTTTTTCAGCAGAGATGCTTTACTCTTGAGCATCTCTGTACTTCCTTCAAACTTCTTCTCAAGTGCCTCCCAAATCGAAAATGCACTACCATCGAAAATGCACTACCTCCTTTATAATTGTCTCTCTCATTGTCTGTGAATTCTGAAATGATTTTATCAACTTTCAAAGCAGTCTGTGGTCTAACATATTTTGTTTCAATGCTTTCCCAAGCTCTTAGATGGTTTGCCTGAACCCAATTCTCAAAACAATTTTTCCAGCCATGGTACTCTTCAATTCCCATAAGTTCGGGGGTTTTTGCAAAGTTCCAGTTTTGTTTTCCAAGTTCATGTTATGAGCAATGGCAGCCGGAGTAGTCGGGGATGTAGCAAACGCGTTGTAAAATTCTTCGTCAGATATTTTCAAACGAAATTAGATTCTTCAAACGGGATCACTTCAAACGAGATTACCAACTTCAAACGAAATTAACCTGCACACAACTTTCAAACGAGATTAGAGATTTTCAAACGAAATCAGGTAATTCCGTGCGGAATTACTCAGTTTCACACGAGATTAGAATTAGAACGAAATTACTCAAACGATATTCTAATTCCGTGCGGAATTAGAAATATTTTCAAGCGAAATTAAGAGTGAAATGTGATTCCGTGCGAAATTAGTAAACAATTTCAAACGGAATTAGCTGATGTCATCATTTTCGAACAAAATTTCAAACAGAATTATCAATTTAAGCAGATTTAAGTCGAATTAAGGTCCAATTTTCTCAAGGATTTGTTAAAGTACTATTCCGCTTATGATATAAGAAATTCAGATCATTTTAACCGTCACAACTAGTTTAAATGAGTAAAGAAGATGTAGAAGTAAGAAAACAAGGTGAAATCAGGCTGATATCTGCAGAACTCCTCCTCCTGAGCTCTGATACCACATGTAGGATCGTTGTCAGACCCGAGACGAGTCGATCAGAGGTGTTCTACTCAAAATGAAAGGCGGAAACAGACATGATGAGTTGAATTCAGCAGGATATTCACTAAAACTGTCTTATATATTGATTCTGATACGATTACAGTTCTGAAGACACTTCGACAGAGCTTCGCCATCGGAAACACACAAACTAATTCCGTTTCAAATGACACATACCTATTACCTATTTATAGACTAGTAATTCCGTGTGAAACATGCTTCAAACAGAATCAGTTACAAACGATATTACATTCAAACGGAATTACCTTGTAATTCCGTGCGGAATTACAAGAACTCTCTTTAAGCGGAATTATACAGTTCGTGCGAAATTAACTCTTTGACAATTTCCTCGAACTTCGTGCCATGAGCAATGCAAGACTCGATACAAGACGAAGTCGACAGACGTATGCACCAACATAACTACCCGACCATTTGTTTTGATTGTAGTTTGAAAACGTGGCGGTACTACAGGTTTTTTATAGTAAGATTTATCCTTTTCAAAATTCAAATGCCTTTCCGAATGTTTCACACCCTCAATTTAAGAAACATCAATCTCAATCAACTTGAACACATTTCTCAATTTCCCAACATTCACATTCTCCAAAGGAAAATCACGATTCGAATACAACTTATCCGATCCTGCCATCTTGTACATCACAAGATGTGTTTTTCTTCACTTAAGTTGTTTTTGGATTTTGATTTTGGAATATATTTGTCCAAAAAGCATTCATCATCCTCAGTAGTGTCACTATCAAATTTCAAAACACTTTCAACCACACTTTTAACAACTTCTGATTGAACACTTCCTTCATCGGATGATGAAGATGATGAAGTGAATGTAACATCAATTGTGTCTGGAAGTTTAACCTCATTTTCATCTTCATCATTAACCAACCCTGGAATTTTCTTTGAATAATTGTTTAGAACAGGTGGTGGAACCTGATGATACCCCACCCCGGTTCCATCAGCATATACATCTTTGCCTGCTTTGTTCTTTCCAATTGGTTTAGGAACAATATGTTGAAGAACAAAACTTGCGGAGCTGTAACTGTTCAGTTTCAACTGGATGCGTTCATTTTCAATTTTAGCTTCTTGAAACTGAAGCTTCAACTTAGCAATTTCATCCAGTTGTTGGTTGATTAATTCTTCTTTAACCCTAAGAACACCTGACAATTGCACATTTTCTGTGTATGTCTTACCATTTCTTTCATCAGAATCTTTCACCGTTCGTTTTAGCTTCTCAAAACTTTCTGAAAGTTGACGATTTTCATGAATCAACTTTTCATTTTCTTTCCTAACTCTTTCTACTTCAATTTTATCACTTTCAATTTTCTCAGTTAGTTCTTTTATGCGATCATTTGAAGCTTTTAACATTTTATCACGGTTTAAGATCTGATCCTCCACATCTCTGACTCTTTTTGTCAGATCCTCAATCTTTTTACCGCTGTGGTAAGTAATTGTACTACAAACCTTGCAGTTTTTCATGCAATTTTTGCAGTCGCTCTCGGTTTTAGCTTTCTTACCTGACTCATTGATAGAATCATTCTAACTGACCTTGTTTTTGGACTCAGTGCCAGAACCAGAAACTACCTCTAGTTCTTTCGCAGCGAACACTTTGTCAGCCATTTTCTTCAGATTCTCAGCAGTAAACTCTTGTGTCGTATCAATAATCCCATTATCAATTTTCTTTGGCTGCTGCTCTTTCTCCTTTTCTTTTTCTTTTTCTTCAACTTTTTCAGTTTCACCTCCTCCCCACCACTCTCTCTGTAAGGATTCTTCCTCTTCAGCAATTTGTTTGGTGAGAGCTTCAAGATCAATGGTCTTTGAATCAACATCTATGTTAGCCTCGGGATCTAGGTAACATTCTCTATCAGCATCCCATCTTTTCGCCCTCTTTGCTTCATTGTATATACGAGACATTCTAACCATCCTGTCTACAGCTTTCGCCTTCCTGTTGATGTATTTCTCGTTTTCATTTCTGCTATCTCTAAAAGGAACATGTTTTGCTACAAACGCATAGCCTACTGCATCCTCCTCTGGTAACACATCACTCCAATCGTATCCCTCGTTATCATGAATAATAGCAAGAGCTCTTGATTTTTCTTTGGGGGTATCTTCAAGCTGCTTCATTCTGGGAGATTCAGATTTGTTTTGATGATAGATAGCTCTTTTGTAGTAATCCTCTCTGAATGGATTTGCAGTATCATCACCAGGTGCGTTTCGACATTCGCGTTTAAAATGTCCCTTTTGTTTGCATCTGAAGCACGTGACCTTTGATTTATCAAACCCTAGTTTCGTGGAAGGTCTGCCAATTGAATGTCTGCTCGTAATCTCCATGAACCTTTGGGCTCGTCTAACCGCACTAGCCATACACCACCTGATGTCGATCAACTCCATCTCTTCTGGGTCGATCTGGTCATAATCCTCCTTGGTGAGGTTTGTGTTTCCAATCTTACCCGCAAACAGGCTCTCGTACGACTCTAGAACAGATGCGAAGAACACCATTTGTTGTTTTGCGGATTCCTCACTGAAGTTTTGTGCATTCTTCAAATCCACAGCAATATTACATTGAAACATGTTCTTAGGAACAGATTGGTTTGGAGTTGTTGATGATGAACCACTATGAAAACCACTGCTCGAACTTTCTTGATTTGACTTGTAAGAACCTTCAGCTGAGAAAGCTGTCTTAGAAGATGCATTCTTCGGTATCATATCTCCTCTGTAATACAACCCAACATTCTGCTGATATGAAGAATGATTGACTTTGAATGATTTCTTGATCTCCAGCTCATGACTCTCCAGTCTTTCAATCAATAGATCAACCGTCAGATCCACCGACTTGATTGTATTCTTCAACATCAAAGCAAAGTATTGCCAGTCTTTGTCATCCGGCAATGAGTCAAACAGCTTATCAACCAATTCTTCACGAGAATAAATGATTCCATGTCTTGCCAGCTCCATCTTCAGATGTCCAAATCTCTCAATCATCTTAGAAACAGACTCATTTTTCAAACAACCAAAAATATCAAACTCTTTTCTTAACAATTTCTTTTTGTTTTTGACTATATCTGCACTACCCACACATTTAACTCTCAATTTCTCCCATAGATCTGTTGAATTTGTGTACTCAATCAATGCTATTATATCGTCTCTCACAGACTGATGAATCAAGGCAATGCACTTCTGTTCAGCAACATATCTGTCTATTTCCTCATTTTCTGTCAAGTTTTCAAAATCTGATCTTCCCATTATGAACCCATTTTTTAACATCTTCCAACTGGGATATGCAAACGCTTTGAGCCATTCTTCAAACTTTTTGGCCCATTTGTTGTAATCTTCAATCGCCATCAACTTGGTAGGTTTGTTGTACGTCCCATAAGCACTCTCAACACTTAATGCATCCGAAAAAGTTTTCCTCGCACTCGGAGCTTTCTCATTTGTGTTGTTTGATGTGTCGTTTGAAATATCATCTCCACCGTTTCCAGCAAAGGCAAAAACGTCACAGAACGGATTCATGAACTCATCCATCTTCAAGTATCTGAAACAATCAACAAACACTTAGAAAAATTTTGGTTTTTAACAAAAACAGATTCAAACGGAATTAGCTCAAGCGAAATCGGCTTTTCAAGCGGAATTGCTTTTCAAGCGGAATAGCTAACTTCGTTTGAAATTCTCAAACGGAATCAGGTTTTGCAACGGAATAGCTAATTTCGTTTGAAATCAGTAGCAATTTCAAACGGAATCAGTCACTTAGAAGCGAAATCACTAATTTCGGTTGAACTTTCAAGCGGAATCTGATTTCAAGCGGAATCAGATAATAACTTTCAAACGGAATAGGTAATTCCATATGAAATCAACTGTAGTTTCAAATGGAATTAACCAAAAAAGGTAATTTCGTTTGAAATCACAAGTGCAAGTTCAAGCGGAATTAGGATGATGTCAGCAATTCGGCCACCATTTTGTCAAATTGACCCGGATTTTGATCGAATTTTGGTCCAATTCTTTCAAGGGTTCTTTAAAACAGTGTTTTACGTGACATATGTGAAATTTAGGCCATTTTGTCTGTTAAATTTTGTTCAATTCATAAAAGAAGGTGTAGAAGTGATGAAAACAAGCTGAATTGGTATAAACTCTTCTTCCTGAGCTCTGATACCACTTGTTGGATCGGTGTGTGACCCTAACGAGTCAATCAGAAGAGTTTAGCATCTATTTCAGAGGCGGAATCAATGAAATAGACGTGAAAACAACTAGATTCCTCTTAATTATCTTCTTTTATTGATTCCAAAGCTTTTTACAGGTTGTTTGACAAATTGGCAGCACCTCGGCTCTGAATCTCGAATGTTACAAGTTACTTCAAACGGAATCACACAACTCCTATATATAGTGGAGTTAATTTCGCTTGAAGCTGCCATTGCCCATTTCAAGCGGAATTAACTTGGTTAATTTCGCTTGAACTGGTCCCTGACACTTTCAAGCAGAATTACCCACTTTCACACATACAAACCCTAATTTCTACCCTGTTGTGTGCTCGTTTATCCTATCTAGACATAAGACTCGATTAAGACGAAGTTAACAGACATTAGTGCACCAACACGTATGATCTAGAGAAGAATGTGTTTGCTATTCTCACGCAAGCACTCCACAAAAACATCCATCATCAATTCTTTTATTGTACGAGCACGAAAGCACTATGGGATGCCTTGGTAGCAAGAGGTAAAGGAAATGCAGCGACAAGAAAGACACGTCATGATCTGTTGAAGAAGGAATTCGAATCATTTCATTTCTTGGAGAATGAAACCCTAAATTATATGACTATTCATTTTTATCATTTGATTAGTGAAATGTATTCTTATACTGTTCGTGCAACTCAACAGGAAATGGTTGCACGGTTTGCTGATGCTCTACCTCCAAAGTGGAGCCCATTCATTGAGCTTCTAAAGCATACAGGTGGTCTAGATACTGTCAATGTCTATGAATTCATTCAGAAGCTGGAGCACAAGAATGATGAAGAAATCCGGAAAGCTAAACGAGTTCCTGTTCCTCAAAATACTGAAATGTACCTTCCAGGTTTCGACTCTTTAGCTAGATCCAGTGCAGCTCAGCAACGAAAACTACAAACAACGTCTATGTCCAATACAAGTTCTTTTCCGTTTCCACAATCAGCTCCACCTCAAGTTTTCGATCCAAGTGCCTATCATCCGCCAACACATATGATTGCTCAAGCTCATGCTTTTTCTAAACCAGATCCGAGTGCATGGCTACCTAAACCCCAACCTCCACCACAAGTTCCTCCCACTCAACCTCAACTTGATCCAAATGCCTATATTCCAACACCATCACAAACCCAACCAAAACCTCAATCCAAATAGCCACAAGCAAACTTATCCAAAGTCAATGTGGAAACTGCAAGGGAAACTATGGAACTTCTTAACACAATGGTCAATGCCTACTGCGGACTAGTAGCAAGTCAAATTGGCAACATTAATTTGACAAACGAAGACTATCAGCAGATAGACAGGGATGAAATGGAGTTAATGGATATCAAGTGGGCGTTTGCGAGATCGGTTAGACGAGCCAAGGATTATATGAGGAGAACCGGGAAGACTAGCTTGGAAAGCAAGCGGGATACGAAGTACGGTTTTGATAAGGATGCCGTAACGTGCTTCAATTGCGGTGAGAAGGGTCACTTAAAACGTGAATGCATGCAACCGAGCAAACAAGGCAACCAAAATCCCTTCCAAAATCAAACAAGTACTTCAAATCAAGCTAACAATGAAAGAGGGATAGTAGCTGATAACAACCAAACAAACCAGTCAGGGCCATCTAATACTAATCGAGCATTAGTGGTACAAGCCGATGAGGGATGTGATTGGTCCGTACAGTTTGGAGGAGGAACCGCATGTTATGCGAAGATCACCAGTCACATTAAGCATGTGCACAAAGAAGAATTCTCTGAAGATGATGATAGTTCGGGATACAGTGGCAGTTCCGATTCAGAATCAGATGTGAATGAGAGAACTGATTCTGAAGGTGATAGTTTGTTGAATGATGCTGAGGAGGTAAAGTGTCAGAAATATGTCTTGGTCAAGAAAGCTGATGCTACATCAGAAGAAATGGAGAAGATTCTCACTAAAGATGGATCTTTCTCTTCTCAGGCTGCCTTTATGGCTAATGTCTCAGCTTCTACAAGTCAGGTAAAATCTGAAACTCCTAGCATATGTAGTGATTGTGCTGATATGAAACATGGATGTGCTAAATTGAAACATGAATCTGAAACGGTTCATAATCATAATCAGAGTTTGGTTATTGAACTGTCAAAATGCAAAGAGGCAAACATGGCCTTAGCTCGCAATGAAAAGGATTTTAAATCAGTAATCAAAACTTTAAAGAAAAGTTTTTCTGAATTAATAAAAACTATTTTTAACAAACAAATTGGTATTAATAACTACATTAATATCATTGAGGAAACAAAGAAAGAGCTAGCCGTGGAAAAGTGTGAGCATGATGCGATCAAGCTCAAATTGGAGAGTTACTCAAACTCCCGATATGTGCTTGATCACATCATAGACGTTCAAAAGCTGAAAGGGAACATGAAAGGCGTTGGGTATAAGTCGTGTCCCCCCCCCCTTTGAGACACAACTATACCAGAATGCCTGATGAAGAGGAAATGCCTCGTTTTGAACCAAGTGTGCCTCTCGATTATGAGGAAGTTACTACATGATTAGGGTTCAAATCAGACAGTTCCTCGGGTAGCTCATCTGAAAGATCAGGAAAGTCATCTGTTGATACGGAACAAAGTCCTCCAATTATTGAGGACTATGATTCGTCTGATGATGAATCAGATGTGAGTGACCAGGATGAATCACTTGATAAGATGAAAGGAGTAGAAATTCCAATTAAGAATCATATTCTTTGTGATCCTTCTACTCATGCTGTGCAATCTGTTGCCAAACAAGTGATAGATCCTGTCAAGGAAGTGAAGGAATCTGTGTCTGTCGTTAAAAGTGATAACGTCTTGTACACTTTAGTCGGTGATAGTAAAATATATTCAGACAAATATTTTCCAATAAAAAACATCAATCAATCCTTGATTGATAAAGTTTTCGAGGATTCTACAAGTAAGTTTTTGGGAAAAGCGATCCCGAGAGTTTCTGTAACTCAGTGTGATCCTATTCCAAAAGCTGAAGTTAGAAGAAAATTTGGAAATCAAAAATCACCGACAAAGCAACAACCTATCGCTGTTAAAGGTAAACAAAAGGAACAACGAGCTCAAAAGCCTAAGGTTTCACAACCGAGGGTGGAAACAAAGGGAGCTCATTACAAGAAAAAGGTTCAGAAGATGAACTTCGTGAAATCCAGAGGGACTGATAAAATTGAAACTTTTGAAAAGAAATCCAACACGGATTTTGTTAAACAAGTTAAAATTTTGAAAAGAAACAGTCAAAACAATTACACACAACACACAAACGGTTGTGATGTAGGACCAAGTACCTCAAGATCACGAAGTTCATCATCAAGCTACTACAGTTATGATACTCCGAGGTTTGTTGAGCGGAGATCATGCTTTGAATGCGGTGAGAATGGATACATTGTTAGAAACTGTCCATATCTCACAAAAGGAAAGGCAAAAGTTGATGCCCCCGTGATAACAGTTACCATAAAAGAACTGTTTCACCAAAACAGGACCCTCATCTTGTTAGATAACGAGAAGTGAAACAGAAAAGGAAACAACGAAAAGAAGTTGAAAAGGTGTTAAAACCGGAGGTTGTCCAAACAAAATCTGTTAAATCGGATGTTAAACATGAAAAACAGAAACAAATTTGGAAACCAAAAACGGTAAATGTTTCAGGGGGAGTTCAATCAATTCCGAATCATCACGAAATCGAAGTCACAATCCTCGATGATGACGGACGACCCAAGTCTGTGAAGGCTTGGGTCCCCCTCTCCAACTAATCTCTGAGTGAGTGTGCAGGATGTTCCAGGAGGAACTATCGATAGTCATCAGATTGTTGATAGCGGAGTGTCCATGCACAAGATAGGCGACTTAAGGCTCTGAAACATCATTACATCTAGGAGTTGTTGCCTTTGATGGAGAGAAGAAAAAGAAAAGAAGACAAAAATGTCTGATGAAAGAAATTGAAAGCTTCGACAAAATGAAAATCATACCAAAGTTTGATTGTTAAGGCTTTGATCGGGTCCCCAGGATAGATTCAATCAAAATGTACGCACCTGCAGCACGTCTGAAGTTCAAAATCAACAAGATGAATGTGCAGTGTACATTTCTTCGCGGTGTGATTGAAGAAAATGTGTTTGTTGAACAAACCAACCGGGTGTGCGGATGCCTTGGCATGGATTGAACAACCGCACACTACTTCTCAAGAGAAAGACAAAGACCTTCACTGGTGCAATGTGGAAGACCAGTCGGACCCAAAGGTTTCCGATCTTGTTGCTGTGAATAGTTTTCTTGGATTAAATGAAGTAGCTACAAAAATCGACCTTGAAATCCACACCGGGTGGATATCCAGTTCAGGAGAGCACTCAGATTCCTGGCAATGAACGAAGCAGTTGCAGGATATGGTTTTGAATTTCTAATCTCTCCTATACTTGTCGATATTTAAGCTACTTTATGAATTATATCATCTCGTACAACACTCTTTGACCTGACACGTTGAACTCAAATATCACCTCACACGTGATTGTTTCACTATGAAACTCATCAATGTTGTCATGGTCCACACCGATTACCGACGTGCCAACTCATTTTTTCCAAAATTCGATAAATCATTTCTGATTCAAAATTAATTTTGGTAAACAGCATTGAGGTAAAACATGAGTTAACGGACATCGGAAAATCATTTTTGTAAATACATTTGTGTTTTTTAAAATTTATCATAGTTTGTTGATTTTAGGGGGAGTAAATCCAAAATTTGAAAAAAAATTGAAAATTCAAAAACATCGAAAAATTTCTAAACACAAAAACAATAGAAAAGCAAAAATGAGTTTCCTGGCGAAAAAAAGAGAAAATGATAGTACATCAGTGGTCTGTCGAAACCTCTTCGAACTGAATTTAAAATGAAAAACGATAAGCAGCTCTATATAAGATGTATCGGTAGGCTCACAATCATTTTAAAGTGTGCAGGGTGATATAAACTTAAATCGACTGAAGACCAGGTGGGAACCACACATTGGCATATGGTCTTAGTACCGAAATTTCGTTTGAGAGATTGCCGAGGTTCTGAGATATTCGGTATTTATGCTGCTTATCATCTGGGTATCATGGTTGTATCTTTTACCGAAAAATAACGGAGACGAAGTCTAGATCTTCCATGATACTATACATACGTGTAAATATTGCATTCGATCTCAATAAGTGATCAACAATCACATGTCCAAACAAAATAAGTGATAAAATATCACATTTATCTGGGAGTCAAGCTCGTCTCTTTCCTGTACGATGTACTGACCTGTTCACGGACTTGCTCCTGTGCCCTCATGCATATGAAAACCAAGTTCCTCATCAATAAGTGATTCTATCAAATAGGGTTTGTTTTCAATAAAAAATAAGTGAGTTTCTCACATTCTTTTATACGGTCAAACAGATGATAAACGGTATACTCACCGGTAAGATGAACTCTCGTGCATACCTTGATAAAGGAATGTGTCGTGTGTGGATGAACACTGGTCGAGAAGTATAAATCATACCTTAACGTATCCCCTCGCCATGATTACATCTGATAAGTTGAGCTTAAGTGGACAACAATACCAATAATTGTTATAGGATGCTTATCTTAATGTGAACTAATTGAACAACAAGAGCGTTTTGGCGTGACCGTACACTGATATGATTCTCTTACCCTCGAAACTCGCAAAAAGATTGTTTGTAAATATTTATTTACTGCTTTCAGTTTCTGCATTTCTGTATATATTTATTTATTGCTTTCCGTCTTTACATTTGAAAAATGAAAAATAGCAAAAAGATTTTTAGGTGTGTTTTAATATAAACTTTATAAAAGCCAAAAAGATTTTGCTTCTAGTTTATTTTTGATTGACCGATGTTGGAACTCGAGTCTATCCTACCCAAAATCCTGACCGTAAGCCGGAAAACAATTGCATCTTCATAAACGTTCGAAGTTAACGAGTTTTGAAAGTTAAAGGATTAAAATTGATCAATTTTTAAACTTTCAAACTGTTTTCGGTCGGTGTTTGATTGAGATTTGATCTCATATGTGTCGGTTGTTTAATTTGTCTATATTCTAAGCGGTTGTTCTGATTACGTGTTTAGCTTTCCTGTATGTGCAGATGCGACATCAGAATCAGCTAAAGGCGAAGAGAACGTGTCAGATGACAAGCCGTAAAGTGAAGACATGACGTTGATGCAATCAAAAGATCAAGATGATCGGGTTGCAGTTGATCACTCATCAACACCACAAGAATCTAAAGAATTGAAGATCAAAAGATTCACGAGCAAAACTCAAAGGAGAGCTTATCTTAAGGGGGAGTTTGTTAACACACCTCCTAAATGAAAAGGGAGTTTGTTGATACACTTTCTACTTACGACGTGTGAAGACTTTGAAGATCCTCCGACATGAAAGACATGGAGAACGAACCATCACGAGTAGCGTCCAAGGGGGAGTTTGTTGGTACACTTTATGTGGACGCAACTCGACTCGGTTCGATTCGGTTCGGTTCGGTTTGGTTCGACTCAGTTAGGTTCGGCTCAAGCACGACGTAGCGACATTCCTCCGTCGTGCGCCCCAGAGTTTGACACGCGAAGCACGGAGACCATGAACCAATTCCCGATGACACATCACCATGACATCATCATGATGATGTCACATATTGACTAATCTTTGCAATATGAATTTTCAGAATTCATTTACGTAAAGAATGGTTTGTTGGGCCATTTCCTTGGGCTGAAAATCATTGGGCCGTAACACTTTATTTCTACATGCATATCGACGAAACCTTTGAGGTTTCGTCGACTTTGAAGTTTCGTCAAGGTCAGCCCAGGTTTCGTCATATATATCGACGAAACTCTTCAAGTTTCGTCGATATTGGAGGTTACGTCGACCCGGTGATGTTTCGTTGTCCTTGCTGCCTATATAAACAAGTCTGAAGACAGAACAGAGAGGGAGACAGAGAGAACCGAGAGTTTAGTTGTGTTTCATTGTAATATCTTTCTGTAACGAAACTCTGTCGGTATCAATATACAACAGTTAAACGTTGAATCTTTGTGTTGTGTTTATCTCTCGCTCGATTTGTATCGTAACGTGGATTCCGCACTCATTACGGTATTCGAAACAAGTTCTCGTAGTTGTCCGGTGATCCGCAAACGGACCTACAACAAGGTGCAGTGTTTGATAAAACGCCATATGAGCAGCTACCATCTACATCTGGGAAAAACCTCTTGAAAACTTTTGAAGAGGAAGAGACACCCAATAAACCCCAGGATGAAAACGCCATCAACACATCACCACCAAAAACGCCAGACAGGTTAGATATGCAGGAGAAAGGTGATAAGGACAACACTCCAGACATTACAAAGCTGATGCAAGAAAATACAATTTTAAACCCTGAAGAGCTGCCTACTGATGAAAAAGATGATAAAGATGATGAAGAAAATAAAAATATAAAAAAAAGAATGTGGCTGAAGAGGAGAAGAGAGATAAGAAATTGAGCAGGGCATGTTTATCACCTTATGTAAGGAGGCAAGTGGTTATACATGAACCAAGGACAAACCCTAAAAATAAACTTTCCACATACATCTTCACTGGATACGGTGATTACGAGTATGTACACTTCTCTCAAAAATAAAACGCCAAAATTTCCATTCATAACGTTTACTTGAAAATATGCATTAAAAACGATCAAAATGCCATGTATTATAATAGAATGAGTTTGTATAACTAAAACGCCAAATGATGTTTTTTTTAGGACTGAGGTGTTCAAGATGGGAGAAAAGTTTCTCATGAGGGTGATTTGTGAGAGCATGAAACCAGGATTTCAAGCACACGTCTCAATTATTCTATGTTGGGCACATATCCTGAACTATGAAAAAAGATACAAGGCTCCAGAATTACCCTCAAGGTTATTCTGCTTAGAATTACTGCTGGTAACTCTTTTGCTATATTTAATTGATAAAATTATAATAGAACATTGTTTTGTTGTTTAAATTGTGATACTCAATATTACAGAATACTCTGGCATATAAGGAAACGACAGAAGAAAATATACGAAACAAAGAATTCAACAGAAACATGGAAACTGTTCTGAAAAATACACGTTTCAAAGGAGACAAGAAAAATAAAACCATCAAAGATTATGAACTGGTCTTCGTGCCAATAATATGGGAAAGACATTTCTATGTTGTCTGTTTCAACATAAAACACGAAAGAGTTGATGTATTAGACAACAACGGTGCAGGAGATGACGTCAGCATTGAGGACAAGTATGAAGGATGGGTGGAAAGTTTGGTAAGTATCTTAAAAACTTTGTATATAGGAACTATGTTGACAAAACGCCAAACTAATATATGCGAAAAAATGTGAAACTGCAGCACAGTGCTTTTACAAACTACTTGCGTATTAAAAAACACCCAAAGCATAAGATCATGAGCAAGGCGAAGATTGTCAGACAACAGATGGATTAGAGGACAACGTCTAACGTGCTCGACTGTGGGATTTTCGCAATGAGCCATATGGAAACATACATGGGGGATATAGCTCGTTGGAGAAGTGGTTTGGCAAAAGAAGATGCCCCAAATCAACTCCAACAAAGACAGCTAAATGAACTAAGGGTAAAATACATCGGAAAAATCCTGCTTCATAGCGAAAATGAAAATAGAAAACAATTGACAAATTGTGTAAGAACATTCTTGGCTTTAGGGGGACAAAAAATATGTGAAATGTTTGACACAACAGACAAGAGAATAGCACAAAGGATGAAAGATTTTGTAGATTAGCTAAACGCCATGGATTGTAAAATTTTAATGTTGACTATTGTGTTTTACTCTTTACATTATTACATCTACATGTTTGGTTGTGTGATTTTCTATCATATTTGTGCAAATCAAAGAAAACGCATTGATTAGAATAATTAACAAATAGTAACGATTTAAAACATAAACAACATTAAAAAAGGGTTAAAAAACTAAATTAAAACAAGTAGAAAACACAAAAACACCATATCTATTGGATATCAATAGAACGCCATTAAAACATAAACGCCATTGGTAAAAAAATACTTTAAAAAAAACGCCATGTAAAACTAGCATAAAGATGAAAACGCCATTAAAACATAAACGTCATTGTTAAAAAACTACTTATAAAAAAAACGCCATGTAAAACTAGCATAAAGATGAAAACGCCATTAAAAAATAAACGCCATTCATAAAAAATATACCTTTTTAAAAAAACGCCATGTAAAACTAGCATAAAGATGAAAACGCCATTTATATTTAATTTTTTTGGGCAAAGGAATCATAACGCCATTGTTTAGCGGGAAGTGGACAATGACAATCGTACCCTCACATAACAATTAGCGCTCCCTGCCACGTGTTGGGCCAGGATCCGTTCTCACCGTTCTCACACTTTTCACCGTTCTCTCTTGATACCGTTTATATATATATATATATATATATATATAATAAAAGAGGATCTAGGGTTGTCACACATTAGTTTCCTGGCCTTCTTTACTTTTTTCCCTGTATATTTTTCCCAATTTATTGAGTCTATATTTTTCCCTGCCTGTTAATTTTAATATAATAATTCCATGAAAAACATAAAAAATACAAAAATTCGGGTTGAACAGGTCGGGTTCGGGTCAACCTCTGAATATTCGGGTCGAGTTCGGGTTCATACGTATGACATGATTTTCGGGTTCGTCTATAATTTTCTGGTTCGGGTTAGGTTGAACCCGCCAACCGGCGAACACGACCCGTTTAACACCCATAATTTTTGGGTTATTCATTCTATGAAGGACTGAACCAAAACCGTGAATGGTTGAATGTAGGAAACGAGAACTGTAACGCGAAGTATTGGGTCGGTTCCGGGTAACATGGGTTTGTTGTGTCTCCTCCGTAATAAAGCGAATTGATATTGACATTCCAACTAGTACGAATAAATAAATACGTACTCCGTCACGTAGCGCGAGTGGTTACTACTAGTTAAAGCTTAAATACCAAACTCTTGAAACTACACCAGTTTGTTTAAATTGATACTAAAACTATATAGTAGTCATTAGTTAGCTTCAAACTACCTTCCTTGAATTCACTCCACAATTATTGCACATCTTCTTCGGTTGCAATTTTAAGTAGACTTTACCTTCTACCATTTGTGGTGATATCAAATTATCAATACATATTTTTTGTACACTACTATTCAACTCAAAACTCGTGGGTGATGGATTCCATCAACAACAATAAGTCTTCTTCAATCTATCAATGGAGAAGTGATTGTAACATTACTCTTTAATTTTGATAACAGATGTGTTAAATAATAAACATGTACAGAGAAAACAGAGAGAAAAATGGCTAGGGTTTATTATATTAGAAAGGATTGCTTACAAATGAAAGAGAAATAAACATTATATAGTCGGGCTACATGCTTCCTAGCTAACGGGCCAAAGCCCCCAATATCCGCAACAGTGATAAGCATTGAGAGTTTGTCGCATAGGAATCGAAACCGGGATGTCGACTGAGCCTTGGTAAAAATATCCGCAATCTGCAAAGTTGATGGCACGAAAGGAAGCGAGATTGTTCCAAGGCGAAGATGATGACGAGTAAAATGACAATCGACCTCAATATGTTTTGTTCATTCATGAAAAACAGAGTTCAGAGCAATCTACATAGCATTTTCATTATCACAATGTAACGGGGTAGGCTGAGAGATGGTAACCCTCATATCTACCAGAAGCTATCGTAACCAAACAATTTTACATGTAGTCACAACCATAGCACGATACCCAACCTCGGTAGAAGATCTTGAAACAACATCTTGTTTCTTACTTTTCCATGAGATTAACGAATCTCCAAGGAAAACACACAAACCTGTAGTGGTTTTGTGATCCTTACGATCACTATCCCAATCAGCATCACTGAAAGCACGTAACTCTAGAGAAGATGTTGAGGGAAACAGAAGACTCTGAAACCGAGTGCCACGAAGATATATCAGAATACGAAGGACAACTCCCTAGTGAACATATGTAGGAGAAGTAACAAACTGACTAACCACATGAACAACATGATCAATATCCGGCCGAGTAATTGTAAGATAAACCAAGCTTCCTACAATAGTATGATACAAACTAGGATCAGTCCATGGAAAAGAATATCGTGCATTGTTTTCAAAAGGAGTGTCTACAGTCCTGTTATCAGAAAATCTTGCCCGTTGAAACAAATCAGATATATGTTTTGTCTGAGAAAGGAAGCCACCTCAATACCCAAAAAATACCGTAGCAAACCCAAATCCTTCATAGCAAAATGGTGAGCCAAATCCCGCTTCAAGGACTTAATACCATCATAATCATCGCCTGTAATAATCATCTCATCAACATATAAAGACAGACGAATGCGTCCTGCACGCGTACAATGAACAAACAATGCTGAATCATGATTGCTAGGAACAAATCCAAGGGAAGTAATCACTGCAGAAAATTTCTCAAACCAAGCACGAGGGGCTTGTTTAAGGCCATATGGAGCTTTCTGAAGCCGAAAAACCTCACCAGGTTGATGATCAATTCCTAGGGGTGGAATCATGAAAACCTCCACATGAAGATCACCATTCAGAAAGGCATTCTTAACATCCATCTGACAAATATTCCACTGACGAACATCTGCAACAGCTATAAGAGTACGAAATGTAGTCATTTTTGCCACTGGGGCAAATGTCTCATCATAATCCATACCATACTGTTGTGACTATCCTTTCACTACAAGTCTGGCCTTATATCGCTCAATAGATCCATCAGACTTCGTTTAATCTTATAAACCCAACGACAACCAATTGCACGTTTACCAGGTGCCAATGGAACCAAATCCCATGTCTGTGTCTGATGAAGAGCAGTGAGCTCTTCAGCCATAGCATTCTGCCAAAGAGGATTAGAGATAGTTTCTTTATACGATTCAGGTTCTAATAGATGATGTATATTTGCGATAAAGGAAGCAAACGAAGTCGAGTAAGTAGAGTACGCAAAATCTGGTAGCTTGGTGGACTTACATTCACGAGTGGACCTCCTCGGAAGTGGAGTTGTCTCAACAGACGATGGAGTTGTCTCAGGCATAGCGTGACCTGAAGTTGTGTCAGATGAAGTATGGATGTCCTGAACTAACCCATCAGTTTCAGTACATGTAGCTGGAACATCAGACGATTCTGACGCATCGGTGTCAGAAGTAAAAAGGTCAATATTCAGGAGATTTGACTTCATTACGTTATGCAATTTGGATGGAATCGAATATAAAGGAATATGCTCGAGGAGGATAACATGCCTCAAAACATACAACTTCTTACTTACGGGATCAAAACAACGATATCCTTTCTGTCCAGTGCCATAACTTTTCGGACCACTGGCATAACTCAAGAATACACATAGGCAGACTTGTTTGATAATTTATCTTGTTCAACATGAGGACGGGGAACAAAGCAAGTACACTGATGTGTGCAAAATGCAACATATAAATTACATCAATTGTGGCATAAAACTAACCCTTTTTAGTACTAATGTTGGAAAAGTGTGCTTTTGTCTTCCTTTTGTATTTTCAGGATTAAATGAGCTCAAATTAACAAAAGAAGCAAAAAATACAGCTAAATCTAACATAAATACAAGAAAAGGAACAAACGTGATATGCCCGACCCCACGACAGCATCTTCCCAAGCAAAACAAGAAAACAGAAGGCTGAACACACCCCGTGCTCAGTGAACATGGGGGCGCGCCCAAGTCCCAGCAGAAAAGACAAAGCTGTAGAAGCTTCTATTGCCCACCACGGGGCCGTGCTCAGCGGATACAGGGACGTGGTAAACTATAAGATTCGCAGAATCCAGGCAAATCTTGATAGTACAAATATACTTCTGCACACGGGGGCGTGCCCAGCGGACACGGGGGCGTGGTCAACTAATGCAGACAAACTGCAATTAATGAAGACAGAGAAGAGGATGGACACGGGGCCGTGCCCACTGGACACGGGGCCGTGCCCGAGCTTCTGGTCAGCCTATAAATAGGAGTGCTTGGCTCAAGTGCAAACCATCCCTTGGCACACCACCTCTCTCACACTTCACCCACCTCCCACCTCCCACCACCACCATAACACCATCATCCACCACCATCATCCATTGTCCATCATAGAGTGTGTGAGTCGTCTCGGGATCCAAGATTGATCGTAAGAGTTCTTGACAATCAAGGCCATGTTTGCCTAAGTCTCTTACATCACTTGGTGAAGACAAAGTGTCTAGTGTAATACTTTTTATTTTTAATCTTTTCGCACTTTTTACTTGGTTATGTATTAATGACTTTAATAACTAGTTTCTTATGTTGAATGTGATTTTTCCTTATCGTTTGTCCATGGTGTCTTGGCATTATTTTACTGTCTATATAAAATAAAAGATTTTCACCATTCATATCTCCACGGTCTATATGGAGGTATGTTGGCTACCTGGTCGGGGGTTAAGGGAACGGTTTGGTAAAAGTCTTGCCTTGTTCAGTGTATAGATCCTGCAAGGACCTGGGTCAAATTTAGTAGGACCTCCTTCAATACTTAACGGTATTGGATGGCGGGGGTCCAAACTCTTTGATCCCCTCATATGTAAGTTACTATTAATACTTTAACCCGACTACTTAGGATTGTATCCCTGCTGACTCAGACTACTTAGCCGAGGGTAACGTCACCTTCAAAAGAGGGGCCTACCATAATATGCATTAATAACTTAATTAATTATCTTTTAATAATCCGACCCTTTAGGATTGTATCCTTGCTGACTCAAACTACTGGGTTGAGGGTAACGTCACCTTCAAAAGAGGGGCCTACTACAATAACTAAGATAATCTCTTAAAAAGTGCAAAAGTGCGGAAATAATTAAAGGTTACACTATACACGAGTCGGAGCCAAGTGATTCATCTTGTCTATCTGTTTTTCTTTTTATTTTATTTTCAGCATTTTAGTTAGTTTTATTTTTCTTAGTTTAAAACCTTTTTCTAAATTTTTGAATTGATTAGACGTTGAGGATAAACCGGTACTAAAAGCTCTTGTGTCCTTGGACGACCTCGGTATCTTACCAACACTATACTACGCTCATGATGGGTGCACTTGCCCATATGTGTGTTTAGTGTTAGTAAATATCGTGTTTTATAAATTTAAAACTTGGCTAAAAAAATTGTAAAAAGGGCTTAAAATATATTTAAACTTATATACACACACTTCACACGCATCATACACCCAAAAACCCTTAATTCATCATAATCTAGTAGTTCGCCGTATAACTTTTCAAATGGAGACATCCCAGAATTATGAGTAGTAGGAATCCAATTAATCACATGTTGGGCAGTTAAGAGTGCTTTTCCCCAAAAACCACTCAGAACACCAGCAGATAGAAGAAACAGGCGAGCAGTTTCCATAAGATGACGATGTTTCCTTTCAGCAATACCATTCTGCTGAGGGGTGTCGATACAAGATGCTTGGTGTATTGTACCATCTGAGGCAAGTAGCTGGCTAAAAGCATTGGTGGTATATTCACCCCCTTGATCACATCGGAAGCACTTTATCACAATCGAATGTTGCGTCTTAACATAGGCTCTAATGTCTCTGTAAATGCCAAAGAATTCAGATTTGCGCTTCATAAGATACACCCACGTATAACGAGTATAATCATCTATAAAAGATATATAATAAATTGACCCACCCTTAGTGGAGACTGGTGACGGACCCCACACATCAGAATGAACAATATCAAAAGGTAAGGCAGGGAATTTAGCAAGTTTGCAACCACTACAATCAGAAATATCACAAGTGTTCAATTGACCCAAAGCACCTTTTGAAACCGAAAACTTTAAATGAGACGCTGACTCATGTCCCAAATGAGAATGCCAAACATAAAAATCCGAAGATGAACGACTCAAACAAAAGGACGACAACTCAACACTAGAAGCGCAACTTCAATTTCTTTGAGTTTATCCAAGAGATAAAGTTCACCTACCCTATAGTTGGTTCCAATCACCTTCATAGAACGTGAATCAATTACACAACAAACGGAATGAGAAAAGAACACCCAATGACCAGATTTGCACAACTGACTAACCGAAGCAAGGTTTAAAGCAAGATTGGGAATATAATACACATCAGTGAGAGAGATATGAGGTGTAACAACACTTCCAACACCCTCTACTAGTATTAATATATCACTAGCAGACATAACAGACGCAGATTGACCAGATGTTAAAGATACAAAAGATGACAAATAGGGTGACACATGATGAGATTCACCAGAATCTAAAATCTAAATGGATGAAGGAATACCATTTGTACTAGTCGAATACACGCCTAGATTTAGAAAAAGTCTGAATTGCTCAAAAATTTGAGGATCTCATGCAGGCATTGGAACAGGACCAAAAATGCATTGGAAACTAAAAAGCGTCGTCATTGTTGTGTTGTCTTGTTAAGCAACAATGGACATCAAGACTTCCAGTGGTTTTTCTGTTTGCAATATGCACATTGATATAAAGCAACTTTAAAAGTACATGTAGAACAAAGATAATCATCCGTGATGTAAATAATTGAAACCCAATCGAGAACGACACAAATAAATATGAAGGCAACCAAATAAAAAACCCAAATTAAATCGAATCTTGAGAAACCAAACCAATCAAGTCGAACAAAGCCAATATCAACTTTTCGCTAAACAAACTTTTCTACAAGAACAACTTTTCACCCAAATCGCCGAAACCTAAATCCAAAACTAATTTGTCGCCTCGCCACAAAAACCAAACCGAAACAAGAAAATACTAGTGTCTAATCAAATATACGAAATCAATACGAACCTGAATCAAAAGACAAATGGAAGTAGCCAAGTCAAACCAAATCATGTATGGACGATCCACAAAACGGTGAAAACGAACCACTTCGACTAATACAAAACCACGAACAACGAGCATGTATGTCGCAACCCCCGACCCCTTGCCCCGAGGGCGGCCGCGAGCTACACAGAGCCGGTGGTATCGCTGTTTATTAATTTGGCAGAGGAATTTAAACATCAGGACCGTAGTTAGGAAATATTTTATCAGAGTTTAAACACCAAATGTTTCTATAAATAATAAATATATGGGGATAAAACCCAAGATCATTGATAATACATTTATAGGGATAAAACCCTAATTATTTAAAACATAATCTTCTTTTGATTTAGGTAACTTTTATAGCCACTTCTTTTTCTATTAGCTTCACATTAAGTTACCTGAAACGCGTTTTAAAAAGGTTTTATCAGCAAGAAATACTGGCGAGTGCATCCCATTTTAATCAAAACAAGCTTTTATAATTTTACAGTATTGAGAGCGATTACAATGTTTATATCTATCTAATTACCCTCCACGGTACTGTCAATCCTAATTTGTGGTCATGCTACCATTCGCAACAGTAACAAGTAATGTATACAAAACCCCAACATACCGACAGTAATTGTAGAATACATAGACTCAACCACTGTTATCATAATTTAAAACACTTGAGGTTTTGGTAAAACAGTTTAGTAGAAAAAGAGAATGACTCACATTGCTGATTTAGAAAATACTATAGCTTCCTGGTGACTTTCCTGTTTATTATCTATTAAAATTCAAACAATGCACACGTGTTAGTAAAATAACCCACTTTACATTAGTCATACTACCGAGACAGAACTCCAACGAACTGAGTCAGGCAGAGCCTTAACATGCGTTATGGAGCCCTAGATCAATCGGGTAGGGTAACGAATACGTGATCGGGGTTATAATACTTACAACGAGGCAGAGCTTCGCTTTTTAAGGGTATAATACCCGAGTATAATGTCTACTATATATCAGAGGAAAAAAAGAATTGAATGACGGACAACTGAGGCTTGCGCCTCCTTTTATAGGTCTGGACATAGGCGGCTCGCGGCCCGCGACCAATCTGGGGTCGGCCTTCGCGGCCCGCGAGACATGTAGGCTAGGCTCTAGCCTTGGTGAGTCAACTCACTAGGCTTCACACGCATGAGGACACGTGGCGCTATATGGTGCTGCCTGGTGTCAACGGGTCGCGGCCCGCGACACTCATCCCAAAGGGGGTCGCGCCCCACGAGGGTAATATATATTTGTTTTTATTTGATTTTTATTAATATAATTATTATTTAAACCTGTTAACGAGTATGCGGGATATATTAAGGACGTTTAGGGTCGTGTTAAGGATTTTAGGAGAGTTGTTATAATGTAGTACGAACAAACGAGAGACCAAATATATACTTCAATTCAAGATATACCCACGATGTAAAGATGAAGTCACCTAATGCAAATTTAGGGTAAGGATATAATAGGAATTTTTTTTTGCTAGGAAGGCTAGAAAGTAATCTTGACCATCACTTGATTTAATCAAGGGCTAAGATTAAATGAGTGAAATTGAAAAAAAAAAAGGAGGCACGTGGGTTTGTGTAGGGGCATTTTAGTCAATCCAGGGCAATAGTTTCTCTCTTCTCCAATTCCCCCCTCTATTTTTTAAACGTTAATAACTCTTTCATACGACATTATTTTTTTTTATAAAAATTGCACCAAAAAAACGAGCGTTTTTTTTATTTTTAAAACGAGTATACTATTGCTATATTTTCAAAAAAAAATTCGAAAACCTAGTTGCGTAAAACGCAATGGACAAAAAGCGTAAAAAATGACTTTTTCTAAAACACAATGGACCAAAAACACAAACAAATATCTTATTTCTAAAACGCAATGGCTAGAAAACACAAAGAAACGTCTTATTTCTAAAGCCAGTGTTGTAAAAATCGGTATTAATCGGCACCTAGGCGCTAGTCGGGCGTTGGCTGATTAATTTTGAGCTAGTCGGACCATTAGTCGGTAGTCGGTCCAAGTCGGTGCAAGGCGGCCCAAATCGGCCCAAGTTGGCCAAATCATTTCTAGTCGGCCCACCCTTTTTAATTTAAATCTGGCCAAAAAAAATATATTTTTAACCATTAAATACATGGCCCAAGTTGTTTTGTTCCAATCTGGTCCAAAAAAACATGTTTCTAACCCATTAAAACATATTCTATGAGGTCATGACTAATATGTTAATGTTTGAATGTTTAGATACTTAAATTGCTATGTTTTAAACTTCGTTGTTTGAATTTTTAACTAGTTTCAAGTATTATATTGATATTAATGTGTGTATTGAATGTTTAAATACTTGATTTGCTATGTTTTAAACTTAGTTGTTTGAATTTTGAACTATTTTTAAGTATTATATTGATATTAATATACGTGTATATATATATATATAAATTTAAAAATTATATATAAAAATTCCGATCCGATTAATCCCTAGTCAGTACTCCACCGTCCGACTAGCGCCTAGCGATCTCTACAATACTGTCTACAACGCAATGGCTTAAAAACACAAAAGAAAGTGTTCTTTCTTAAACGCAATGAACTAAAAACACGTAAAATGTGTTGTACCTAAAATGCAAGGGACTAAAAACACTTCAAAATGTGTTTTTTCTAAAACACAATGGACCAAAAAACACATAATAATGTCTTTTTTTTCTAAAACGCAATAGCCTAAAAACACAAAAGAAATTGTTCTTTCTAAAACGTAATGGAATGAAAACACATAAAAATGTGTTTTACCTAAAACGCAATGAACTAAAAACACTTCAAAATGTTTTTTCTAAAACGCAATGGACAAAAAAAAAAAACACATAAAAATGTCTTTTTTCTAAAACGTAATGGCCTAAAAAAAAAGTTTTCTTTCTAAATCGCAATGGACTAAAAACACATAAAAATGTGTTTTTACCTAAAACGCAATGGACTAAAAACACTTCAAAATGTGTTTTCCTAAAACGCGATGGCCTAAAAACACAAAAAAAAAAGTTTTTTTTTTCTAAAACCCAATGGACTAAAAACACATAAAATGTGTTTTACCTAAAACGCAATAAACAAAAAACACAATAAAATGTGTTATTTCTAAAACCCAATAAACTGAAAATACAAAAAACGGTGTTTTTTCATTATTTGTAAAACGTAATGACTCAATTCAAAAGCTCAGATCGTAAAAATGCAACTAAAAAAATTTCTTATATAGATCGAAGCCAATTTCTTCAGAATTCTTCAACGATTGACGAAATTTGAATGTTAGAAACACTTATCAGTGATTGAATCGAACGAATCGAGTGACTCGCTTCAAAATCACGGAAAAAAATGAGATATTGTATGAAATTAAACTGGGTTTCTTCAAAAAAGTTGAAGAACACGTTGATTGGGTGTTTGAATTATTGATTGTGACGAAAATCGACTATAATGTAGTGATTATTGAGATAGAAAGTGAAGAAAAGGTTGAAGATGGTGGGTTTTGAAGTTACAGAGAGAAGAAGGAAGAGATTGGATAACATTGACTAAAATACCATACTTTATTTTAAATTTGCCACATGTCATAATCAGTGGCGGATCTTGCCCGTTAAACGTGCCAGGGCCGAAAGACACTACGGCCGAAAAACTTGCCCAGGCCGGGGCCCTGCCAGAGCCCTATTAAGATCCGCCCATTGTCATAATCCTATTTCTTCCTATTCTTTCTAACAAAAATAAACTTATTATTTGATCTCTCTCTGTAAATTTAATTATATTTCTCCATTAATAATCAGTTTAATGACAAACAAATCAATTTCCACAATCGTAAATAAGAGTTTCATGAATTCTAGTGCAAGTCTTCTCCCCCACTATCAATAAACTAAGAGTAAACTAATAAACAAATCGATTTTGTGGTGATACTAGAATACCCTTTGCAAAGTCTCATCAGAAGATTCCATCTGTATAAAAGGGTGTTTGATTTAAAATCTTCCATAACCAAATTGAATCGATCAAACGCGGTCAATCTCGGCCAGAATCAAATCTAGTGGGTTAACTCGGGTCGAGTTTGACTTAAAAAAATAATTTTTTATTCACCTATTATATTAAAGAATGAATATCTTTTTCACGTATTTTGTTATAAATATTAGTAACTTTATGTTATTTGACATATATTTAATTTTTTACGCCCGGCGGACATCCTTGTGTTTGGATGGGAAGGGGGAAACACGCTTGTGTAGATCTAACTGGAGTCTCCCCCCTTGTCGGGCTCAAGGACAAGGGCTTTGTCGTAGGGCAAGCGGTGCTCAAGACAGAGGCGAACAAAGTGGCAAAACATGAGAAAGCCTGCCTGGAGAATCAACATGTGTTTGTCCCGTTTGCGTTTGATACCTTTGGTGGCCTCGCTCCTGACGCTGTGCAACTTTTGAATCGGGTTCAAAAAGTCGTTAATAGTAATTCTTCGTCGCTAAAGGTTTCAAACTTTGTATTTAGTAGAATTGGTTTTTCTATTCAAAAGGGGGTGGCGGCGCAACTTGTTGCTCGACTACCTGCCATTGCTTTGTAACTGCCTTTTTTCGTGTGGAATGATATCATATCAAAGTCATTTAATTTTCGAAAACTAATTTCTTTATAATTTAACATGTCCGAGTACTCTCCGAGTATTCTCCGCCTAAGCTGAGTACTCTCAACTCTCCAATCGACCACCTAATGACTTTTTTCAACCATTACAAGATGTTCAGGATATAGTTGTTTCATGAAATCTGCATTCATGTCTATAAAGCTTCGTAAGTGTTTATGATAATTGTGCCCTTTATTTCCTGACATACTTTCTACACCGCCAAGTGAATGCAATGGTGGTAAGAAAAAAATGGTTTCACTTATGTGTAAAGGTTATGGTTTTGGTGTGAAGATAAACTCATCTCGTACAGGTAAAAATTATGAAAAGTTTTGCACAAAAATGTCAAAAAAAAGAAAAAAAAAAGAAAAATATATTAATGTAATTTAAAAAACTCCACTAAAATTGATAAATTTACATGATCCACTACTTGTGGCCTAGTGGGAGGGGTCTTGGGTTTTCTAATGGAAATCCAAGTTCAATTTTTACTTGTGTCACTTTGGTGGATTAGACAATAATGAATAGAGTTTAGCCTCCTTGCAGAGGTGTCAGGTTCTATCCTAAATCCACCTGAGTTTTCGTCCCACCGTGTGTTACGCTAGAGAGTGTTCAGCTCTTGTGGTGACACTACGTCTGTCATGTGGCAGACGACAGTATGGTTTATCGGGGGAACACCCAAGCCAAACTCTGAAGCCAACGTAAGTTCGGTTAAGAGAACATAGTCTGGCCAGAGTGAGACAACGGAACTCTCCAATTTGAAAAGTACGATAGCCTAACACAACAAGGTCACCTTTTCAATAAAAATGATAAATTTACTACTACAAAGGAATTCTTATTTTAAGTCTTAACTTGTTTTGATCGACACGAGTTTGACTCAACACAATTTTGGAATATCAATTGTTGTGTATAATCAGTTGGAGAGTTCATTTGGTGATACCCTCCATCGTAAAAAATAAAAAAAATAAAAAGTCTAATGATACTAAGGGAAGGCGGGGCGGTCCGTGATGGACGTCCGGTCATGCGTGGAAGAATAACGCACACCGCCGCCGCCGGTTAAATTAACGCGTTGAATTGTAACGCGTGCTTTATATCACGCGTTGAAATTGAATTGTAACAAAGATTGTTTTGTCGCTTTGCAATTGAATTTATAGCACCTTTGATGAAAAGTGCAAAATTAGCCCCTCAAATCCTTAATGTTTTTCACCTATTTTGGTTTCTTGATTTATTGTTTTAACTGATATTTGAATAAAGTAACTTCATTAAAGACAAAAATACACAATAAAGCTTTCCTTTAATTGCAATTCAGGTCCCTCATCTTTATATAAATTTTAATTGCCCATCTCGACGAACCATTTAAGTCGGTTGTAATTCATGAGTCGGACGAGGAGTAGGTTTTTTTTTTTTAAATTGTAGTCTAAAATATTTCTAGTATGTTAAATTGTAGTAGTATGTTTTAATTTTAATGAAATTTATAATTTTAGTGTTTTATTGTTAATTTCTAATTTAAAATAAAAAATTAAAAAAAATTGTGAGTGATGGAATTCTATCACTAGTGATGACCACCGCCACTACAATTCTATCACTAGTGATAGAATAGTGGGTGATGACATGGCATCAGTTGATTGGATATTAGGAGTAATAGAATTCTATCACTAGCGACCATCCCCACTACCCTAAAAAGTGTAATAAAGTGCCTTAAATAGTATGGGTTCTAGTCTCCTAGTAGATATTGGTCTAAAATTTAGAAGAAAATTTTGTATGTGTGTGAGTTTGCCCTTATGAAAAGAGCAAGGTTGGAGAACTCGCTAGTCGCTAGCGGGTCGGTGAGGTAGGGACTAGCGACTACTCGGGATTACTCGGGATTAATCGGGATTAATCGGATCGGACTTTTTATGTATAATTTTAAGTTTTTATACATATATACATATATTTTTATACGTAATTTTTTTAAGTGGACAAGTTTTGACGGGAATCTGGGAGGTTTTGGCCGGAATATGTGTTTTTTCCGATTTTTTTCTGATTTTTTCCGATTTTTTCTGATTTTTTTCCGATTTTTTTTGTTTTTTTCCCGATTTTTTCCGATTTTTCCCGACCGACTAGTCGCGATTAGGGCCGACTAGGGCCGATTAAGGCCGACTAGGCCGACTAGCGATTTTTTCACTGATTAGTGAAAAATTACTCAGTAGAGGTCCGACTAGCGACTAGTCGCCGATTAATCGCCGACTAGTCGCGATTTTTGCAACACTGGAAAAGAGAGAAAAACAACACGGTCAAATTGTTGAGGCCAATGAGCATACACTAATTAATGGCTCGAAGAGTTAAGTCATAATGATTAATAAGGCACATCTCAACTTCAACAACAAATCTTCATTCATTTAACTTTAACTAAACACAAACAGAAACATATAATCAAACATATTTTTTTAATCATGTTTGTTTATTAAGAAAATAGGCATATACGTGTTCGTTTATGTTCGTTCGTTCTTAAAAGAAAAATTCATTTCATAAACCTAAACGAACACAAACGAACATAAATAAACATAAACACATAAACAAACAAACATTAAGTAGCTTTGTTATATAAATTATTGATTAATTACAATAAGTTATGTTGGAATGCGTGTTCTTATTACT
This sequence comes from Helianthus tuberosus, assembly GCA_030545235.1. NCBI lineage: Eukaryota > Viridiplantae > Streptophyta > Magnoliopsida > Asterales > Asteraceae > Helianthus > Helianthus tuberosus. Next base: position 58,140 of record JARYGA010001891.1, read on the forward strand.
GAAAAGCCCAAATATCAATTAGTTATATGTATATAAGTAGTTTAAAAACCTCTTTTATGTTTATATTTATATAAATATAACTCGATATGTATTTATTATAGTATAAACTAACATAAATAATATAAACGAATGTTCACGAACATAAATGAACGAATAACACGTGTGTTCATGTTTGTTCATTTAATTAAATGAACAAATAATTGTGTTCGTGTTTGTTTGTTTATTTAATAAACAAATATAAATAAACTTCCAGCCGAACAAGTTCCCGAACAGTTTATAAACGTTCGGTTTGTTTAAAGGTCTATTTATAACTAATCGATTGGTATAAATAAAAGAAATTGAGAACATATATATGTTTTTGTAAATATGCATCGCGTCAAAAAATTTAGTGTCCTATTTATAACTAATCGATCGGTATTAATAAGAGAAATTGAGAATATATATATGTTTTTGTAAATATATATCGCGTCAAAAGAATTTAGTGTCCTATATTTATAGCTACCACAACCTAATGAATATAATAAAAAAGAATAAACAAGATGGAAAATGGATGGAAACTTAATTAACTTTATATAACAGGAGTGTTAGTTTGTGGTCGAAAAAAAATAATTAACTTGTATAAATTGTAATTTTTGATAATTATAAAACTTATATATTTTGACGTAAAACTTTAATTTGATTATGATTTGATGTAAAAGATAACCCAAATCAACAAGTTATTGTGATATTGATTATAAGTAAGATATTCTGTGAATTTTTAAATAACAGAAACAAATTGAGTGAACCAATTTAGCGATGTGAGCATTCTTATTCTTCTCAATGATTAAGGTAACAACAATTATTGTAGGTTCTCCCAAAATGCTACGACAACTCAAAGCATAAACAAAGGTTGCACCATGACCATAAGATGAAAAATGCAGCTCAAAAGGTGAATTGTATGCCAACATAGATTTATTTTTGGTACAATATCTTTTAGTTTAATTTTATTTTACTTCTTAGCAATCATTGTAACATAGTATATATTAACTTTTCTGTTTGGGTGTTTGCGACATTGCGGAAAGGAATTGAGTTGTTATTTTCAAATGGTTAGATGTCTTGCCTCGCCAATTGGTGATTTAAACCGCTTGGATATGTTTGTGTGTATGGATTTGCTCCAAATGGATATAAAGAATAGGAAACTCATTCATGGTATTTTAATAATGACGTGGTGGGTCATTTGGAGAATTAGGAATACCATTTTTTTCTCCCAAGATAATCGGTTGAAAGATTTTCTTTTTTATTCTATTATGAATTATTAATATTTGTGTTACATTTTTTTTAATGGAAAAGAGGATCGTTTCATTACTTCAAACGGTTACATATAGCTTCTCTAGCCAGGAGCTAGAAAGACATACAAGTAAACGAAAAACATCACCTAACTACGAATCCCGTTTACACCCAAGTTGTTCCAATTATCTCTCTCGATATCCTTATTCGCCCTCTATGCTTTAGCCATAAAAGAGAGCATTCTTTAATATCTTCGACCATCTGATTGTAGGACTTGTGTGTATTATTGAAGATCCTCTCGTTCCTTTGTATCCAAATGGTCCAAATGGCCGCCATGATAACATAGGAAAAAACCTTCTTTTGTTTTTTCGGTAGGTTAACTCCCCATGCTACGGCTAGAATTTCGTTGACTGTCGAACAGGCTAATAGGTCCGAGTTTTTCAGCCAAGCACCCATGAGCCGTTTCTTAGGTGTTACATGGTAGGAATAGAAAGTTAGTCGTTTCTTAGGTGTCGTAAATTCAATACATCCTCCTTGTAATGCTACGTTTCTGTACTTTTTTTGCTAGCTTCTTGCAAGTAAATGCAACTGTTCCAAAAATAACTTTAAGGGGTTATAAATTATGTCTTTAGAATGCGGTGTTAAATCTTGAACCGGCTAATCCGCTAGCGATTAAACCGTTGTATGTTTTATATTAAAATTGAAATCTTTCACATTTGTAGAATATTGTTTTGATAACTAATTTGAGAATATATTTGTTCTATGTATAGGATCATGTAAATCAAATACTGTCTCCTAAGTCACACAACCTCTCCAAGGTCGCGGGATAGAAGGAGGGGGGGGGGGGGGACCCTCCGAACTTTTCGCTCAGTAGTGTCCTTCGTATAGAATTTTTTAGGCATATACGTTTTCGACATCCCGGTTTTATAATTTTTTAGGTATATACGCTTTTGAACTCCCGGTCGGAAATCTCAAGCTTCGCCACTCAACCTCTCAGCCATTTTCGACTCAAATATTGAAAGGTATTATTCCATGAGCCATGAGGCATATAGAGTTGTGATGTATATAAGGCTTTATAAAATCCCTAATGGGTTAGCCCAGTGAAGAATTGGGTTGAACCAACATATAGATAAATATTTTAGAGCCATATATAAGTAACTATTCTATATCGGCCTAACATGTTTATTTAACCACATTGTGTTTGGGTGCTGTTGTATATAAATGGGCCAATTGTGAACCAATATATTAATTTCTTAATTTGAGCCGTTTGAAATACAACTGAACCCGGATCGCTCATAATTGAATCGATCGAAAATGACATTGGCTTACTTTTGTGTCAACATTGTTTAAATATTCCAGGCCATTCCAGATTGTTTTTTAGATTGTGATTTCATCTTTATTTCAAGGAATCAACCTTCAACTTCAAAGAATTCAAGTACCTAATTTAACAAGAAAACTAGAATACTATAACTTTTTGTAAAATTTAACTTATCTAAACACCAACCCCTAAGAGATCTGCAAACAACAATACTACATAAACAATAACAACAAACAAAAAAAAATCAAAGGACAAGAAACACTCACCAAACACGCAGGTCAACGGAGCAGCAGGAGGGACGCTGGGACGAACGCAATTCACTGTGACAAAAGGATATTGTACTGTTTTGGGGCTGAGGCTAAGTTTATCAATCGGGCCTCTTTCAAATTAGTTATTCTTAATTTGGGTTAACTCTATCGTTTGGGCTTAATTATTATACAAGTTTGATGTTGTAAAATGTTTGGGCTTATAAAAGTTTGGAATTTTAATAAATTAAAGTATCCTATTTTTTAGAGGTATCCCCGTATTTGTTCAGTGGTATCCTTTATATAAAACCGAAAAAAATAAAAATCTTACACTTTGAAGACAAGGTTGAGCCATAGCCTGTGCTACACCTCATTATACTATACCTCCGCCCCTGATGATGGGGGTGGAGAAGTAATAAAACAAGTTTATGCGCGGTTAGAACGGATACAAAATTGGATGAGAAACAAGCAGCTGAGATTCTGAACAAGCTTGGTTTTAGTCAGGTTGGTTGACATTGCAAGGTGACATAGGCGTGCAGCCACTTGGGAATTGCTCGGTTCCACTAGCACTTGGTGGAAAAATTTGACCTTGAAATGTTCGGGATGGTGGATTAATGCTTGTGAGCCGAGACTTTTCGCCCATAAACCAGGTGGCTCATGAGATTTGGGTGTGTGAAAATCAAGTCGTGACTAGTTGACAAGGTGATATTATGCCCTATAAGGACTAAGGAGCACTTGAGTAGTAAGGTTGGTTCTTTTGGTTAGAAAAGAAAACAATATTATACGTGGTCAACTCAGGTTTGGAATCAGCCAAGCATAACAAGTAAATGACAACTAAAATCATGGCACAAACGGTTACCATTAATCAAAATGAAGTGTCCTGACAAGATGGTCTAGTGGTTAGTTACTTGGTTTCTCTACTTGACGTCCCAAGTTCAACTCCCACTAGCATCACTTTGAAAGACGGTGGTGGCAATGAAGTTTAGAACTAGGCCTCTATGAAGGTTGCCAGTTCGAAACCGAGCCGAACCAGGTTTTACCGCAGCGGGCCTTCGGGCGGCGGGTTTTCCCGGAACTGGTGGCTTAGTGGCTCGTGTATGCATCCAATTCTGACCGTTATGGATGATGGGATGCATTTACTCGATTGAGGGCATCCCAAAATGCTTATTCGGCGATTTAGTTGGCCGTTAAAAAAATCAAAATGAAGTAGTTTCAATAATAATTAAATATATTATAATAAAATATATATGATAAATTTTGGTAACTTTTAGTTTCTAGTATTGTTAGTTGTGTGTCATTATTTCTTTCATGTGTTTATAGAGTGGTATCAATAATTGTGTTATTGAACTTCTTATATTTAATCGTGTAAACATGTTGTATGGTGTCATTCGTGTTATTAAACTGGTTAATTTAATTGTGCTGGATGGGCCATGTCATGTAAGGGGCTGTTTGGCAACATCTGAACCAATAAGTGCTGAATAAATAAGATGTCTGAATGGGTAAGAGGTCTGAACCAGTAAGTGCTGAACCAATAAAACGGTGTTTGGTTGCACATCTGAATAATGTGTAAAATGACATTTTTATCCCTAAACAAAACAAAACATTTTTATCACTTCCCCAATGTTTCTCTGCTTCTCTCTCTAAAAACCTAGACTTTGGCCCTAATTCTCCTCTTCTTCTTCATATGCTTCTGCTTTACATCATCTTCAATTTCTTCGATTCAACTTCATCATCTTCATCTTCACAGGCCATCAAGATCAACCACATCAGATCATCATCATCATCTACCTACATCCAGCGTCGCATCAACTTCATCATCTTCATCTTCATCATCGTGAGGGAAAGAGATGCTCCGAAGTCGTCGCAGCGGCTGGCCGGAAACGGAACGACGGCTGAGCCGTCGCAGCGGCTGGCCGGAAACGCCATAAATGGCGGCTGGTGGTGTGGGTTCGCATCGAATCGGGATCGAAGGGGGTGGTTGCCGGCATGGTAAGCCCCTTTAACTTCGGTTCGTAACTTCAGGCGGCGGTGGCCGTCGGGCCACGGCGGCGATATCTCGGGCTTGAGATGGGGTCCGGCTCACACATGTTAGAATGGCGTTTTGGTTCAAGTGTGCCGCCGTGGTGCTGCGGAGGAGGCTGTGGTTCGGCTCCGGCAAACGACGTCAGCAGACGAAACGGTGACAGCGAACATTTCTTCAGTTCATAATTGAGGGAGAAGGGTATCGAAGTCTAATGTTTCATTCAGCTATGGGTCAGACTCTTCCCCATGTATGACCCGGTCAGATGCTAGTAAGAGGCTGGGTAAGTATTAAGTGGGATGAAACAAACAATCTGAATCTGACTCAGTCAGACATGGGCAAATAAGAGGCAAATAATATGCAAACAAACAGCCCCTAACCCGTGTACTAAACATATATTTGCTAGTGTTAAAATAACATGTTTTATTAACAGTGACTTGTGTTGTATAGATACTATGTTGATATTTGGATCGTTTGTCTCAACTGTGTCCGGTCCAGACTCTAGATTGGCTTTCAGACCGGTCTTTTATGGGCTGGATTTTGACCCAAGATTCCGGTCTATTGGCATTGGATGTCAAAATTTGACTCCGTGTCTTTTTGAGGCTTTGGAGAAAAATAGATTCAAGTACAAAAAGACTTTGTTAAGCTAAATAAAAAAATATCTTCATATTAGAAAATAAAAGAATCAATTACTGGTAGATGTTTATTTTATCATTTTCATATCTATTTATTGAAAATTACATCATTAATATTTGTGGGTGAAATCATTTGTAGAATTAATTACATGGCTGGGAGGTTGGTACTGTGGTGAAACAATTTGTAAAAGTTAGTACCAAATATGTAATTTGCAATAAATAGGTATGAAAATGGCAAAATAGGTAAACATGTAACTAATTCGAAAATAAAACTGGAACTACTTATTCAAAATAGGTAAAGCATTTTGAAAGGATATTGTCGCCAATTCATTTTTTTTTTCACAATAACTTAAAACACAGTAAGATTTTAGTTTTTTTTTAAGGGAAAATGCCACTAAAATGTAATTAAATTTGTCAAGTGTCTCAATTAAGTCATCCAAACTTTTTTTGTCTCTCTAAAGTCACTAAACTTTAATTTTGTGTTTCAATACTGTGTAATTACCAGGTTATCAGGTTACCATGTTTTTCTTTATTTTTTATTTTCTTTTTAATGTTTATGTGGATATTATTTATATTAGGTGAAATATAAAATAAAAACGTATTATAACCTTTGATGATCAGATTATTTTGCAAGACAATATTGCTTTTCTTATTCATAATTAACACAAGTTTTTATTTTTATTTTCTATTCATAAAAAAGCAATATCCTCCCAAAACCCTATAAAAAAGTGTTTTCGTTAATAATTCAAAAAGTACAATTTTTTGCTTTTAAAAAATTCAATCGTAACAGTATACATTTTATTAATTTTAGAATAAAAAATGATTTTTCAAAATTTTTAGAGAAAAATCCATGTCATTAATTTTATTTTCCATATCATATTAAAAAAAGATAATAAAACCTGACAATCATTACTAACCTGGTAACCTAACAATTACATAGTATTAGAATATCAAATGAAACTTGAGTTATTTTATAGAGACAAAAAAAGTTTCAATGACTTAACTGAAACACTTGTCAAAGTTGATTACATTTCTACGAAGTTACCCCTTTTTCATTAGAAAAACATGCACACCTCAAACTGAGGCGACCACATAAATTCTAAATAAATTCATATGCCAATAACTGCCTTGAAATATTTAATAAACTATAGAATATTAATAGATATGACATTTTTCTCAAGTTAAGATAAATAAGGATTTAACATTTAACTCCCCTTTCACCATTAAGCCATACAAAACACATAAGCAATGTTTTAAAATCCGGTTTTCATACCGTATCGGATTTGTCTCAGAAACAGTTTAACCAAGTGTATCGGACGGTTTAACCGGGTGTACTGGACGGTTTAACCGGTTCTACCGAATGGTTCAACCGGTAAAACCGGCCGGTTTGAACCAGTTTTTAAAACATTGCACATAAGTTGGATGAGATATCGGGTTAAACTAGATTCGTTCAAAAAGAATAGTTTTAAAGCAGTATTAATTTTGTTCGAATCTAAACGAGTTCTAATTTAAAATGGACTCCGGTTGAAATGAGTTTATTTAGAAAAAAAGGTATAAAGTTGGTTCATCCGCTATATATTTCTATGGTAGATTTTTGGCGACTAGTGGTGACGGCGGCGACAACGATGGTAGCATTTGCGAAGGTGGTGTGAATGATGGTGTCAATGAAGTACGTGGTGACGATATACAATGATCATGGGTGATGCTGGCCCATTTAAATTTGTGTTAAGCTAGCAAGTTTTATAAGAATGAAAGGTTGGCTCATAGATGGTCACAAATGTAGAATGCATTCGTTGTTTAATTTGGTGAAAAAAATATGAACATGTAACAAAGATGGTAAATATAATTATGCATATGTTCATATCATATATATCCAGTCACTAAAATACAATGCCGTCTCCGAGAAATCTCTAAATGTTTTGGGCCTGGGTCTAGTAAAAATAAATCGGGCCCATATAATTTAAACCCAATAATAATAATAATATATATAAAACCATAATATGATAATTATTGTTATAACAATCATCAAAACAAAAGTATCGTACCAAAATAATATGAATTTACCCACTTAATCCAACCATGTGGCTCTTATAGCGTTTTTGGAAGTAAAACTCTAGATCAAGTCTTCATTATCCATAGTCTCTAGTATGTCGTTTTCAATAGATATTATCGCTAATTCTTTGAGTCTTTCTTAAAACATAGTCGATTATACATAGGTCTTCAACAACTTTAACTTTGGAAAGCTTCTTTATGTCGATTCTACTGTTACCGGAATAGTCAACAACACTCTATATAGGAAAAAAAAACCAAGCTGCTAAAGCATCAAAAGGGTTAATAAGATGACTAGGTAAAAACGTCTCAAACAACTTCAACCCTTGATAAAGTTCGTCAACATCAATATCGGATTCTGCTTTATACTTCAATGCATCTTGAAGACGATAACAAATCAACTTAAAATCTTTTTCATCAAGTTCCCTCAACTTTTTCGGAAACAAAAGGCCATTTTTTTCTTATAGTTGGTATTGTTCGAATCATGTTTCAAGAGAAGGAGTCGCTTGGTCAAGGACACATAAAAATAATTGACTTTAAAATCCTCATCATGTGAAAATAAAATTTCTTGTACACTTGAAGTCTCGTCAAATTGTTTTTTTCGTACGTATTATCAACACCCATTTCTTTTGCAATTTCTTGTATACGTTGTTGAGGGAATAACATATCAACACCCATTTCATTTGCAATTTCTTTAGCTTCAATAATCGCCTTATCCAACCCCACTTCTCTATAACTCTTGAAGTAGTTAATCAACTTGCCCACTTCATCAATAGCAACATCAAGAACCATATCCTTATATTGCAACTTTTTACTCACCGTATTCACCGTTGCTAATATTTCATACCAAATGACGGTTGCTACCAAAAATTAAAATTCACCAGGTTCTTTTTCTGCTAGTAATTTAGCTTCACTTTGAGTTTTAACATCATTATCGGTAAATCTAACTTCAAGCAAAGCTTCTCTTAAATATACAAGTTGTGATCGAATAGGCATAACACAATCTACGCGACTTTTCCAACGAGTGGCAACAAAGACTAAGCAGTCAATCCTTTAACCTTGTCTTTCAAAATTTTCCACCTTTTTGTAGGATTGGAAAAATTGCTATAAATTCGTTGTATGATTCCAAAAAAAAAATCTCTAGACTTAGTACACGTGTTAGCCATGTTACATAATGCAAGATTAAGACTATGACAATCACAAGCGACATAAAAAGCTCTAAGATTTTCATCTAAGAATCTCCTTCAAACCTCGTTATGATTTCTTGTCATGTTTGCTCGACTATCATAGCCTTGACCTCGCATATCATCATATCAAGACCAATAGACTTTAATTCCTTAACAATGACATCAAAAAGTCTTTTACTAGTGTTATCATCAACAATCAAAAAACCTAGAAAAGATTTCTCAATGGTGGTATCATTAACATACCTCACAATTATGTACATTTGTTCTTGGTGACTTGTATCGAGGGTGCAATCAAGTATGATGGAGGAGTAATTTGCTTGCTTTTTCTTCTTGATGATTTCTACTTTAATTTATCGGCTAACAATAATATTAACTTGTTTTAGATATTATGCCCAAGATAATGTATGTGGGTTTCATCATTCATTATACACCACATGTTCTTTCATATTAGGTCAAACTATTTTAATATCTCAATCAATCCTAAAACGTTTCCATTACCCTTTTGATACAACTTCTCATTTGATCCTTAAAATGCTAAACTATATTTAGAAATAAATTTCACAAGTTGAATAATCCTTAAAATGACTTTTTTTTTTCCAATAATCCATTTCTTTCTTAAATTGCTTGTATGCTACTTTGTCAATTGTTGAGTTGCATTCCAACCTTTGATGCATTGCAAATCATTGTTCCATATTTTCAGATGTTCAACGCTAACTTCATGATCTTTAAGTCTATTAGTGTCATATTTCCAATCCGAAAAACCTTCACTATCCAGCGTACCTTTCAGATGCCCTAGTCTAAAATCTTTACAACAAAAAACAAAATTGCTTGTCAAGCTCTTTCAAATACACTAGTCATTCTCTATTATAAATCTCCCTATTTGTTAGAATTCTATTATACATGATTGTAGAAAATCGTCTTCCAAGTTTATCCATGGGACCCTAATTAATGCTTAAATCCCATTTTGGACCTTTCTTAACACACTACTAGAAAAATGGGCAATTGTGACCCAAATTTGCTACTGAAAAAAAAATGGTAACAAATTTAGTGATTGATTTGCCACAAAAATGCAAATACGTGTATTTCGTATGACACAGTAGCAAAATGGTAGGAAATTTTGCTACCGTTGTCTTTCGGTAGCAAATTTGTGGAAAATATCTGTAGGATCGTATTCTGACCCGAACGAGTCTATCAGAGGAGTTTTGGTCAATTACAGGTGCGGAAAACAAGTAATCAACGTAGAAACAGCTAGATCTTCACTTAAATCACCTTTCTGATTGATATAACAACGTTTACAGCCAAATCTCACACCGGCAACACCTCGGTATGAATCACAAGAACTGTTACAAATGATTTCGTACTTGGGGTATATATAGGGTCTGAGATTTCGCTCATATGGACATGATGTCCATAAAAGCGAAACCCTATTGTACATATAAGCGAAACCCCTCTTCTAGGTTTCCCACATACGGACATGAGGTTTCCCACATACGGACATGAGGTTTCCCACATACGGACATGTCCATATATGTGAAATCAACTTTCTTGGGAAATCTAGTACAATGTGCCCTAATCTAACATTCTAAAACTAAGACTCGATACAAGACGAAGTCGATAGATGTAGTGCACCAACAGACTCCCCCTCAGATGTTGACGAGTCTTAAGTGTCGAGTCTTCGCATCTTCAGTCTTGATCTGTCTTTGGGCTTCTTTCTCTCAATCTCTACTTGCAAGTCTTCAGACTTCCCCTTGCGACATGCTGGCATTTCTTCAGTTCATCAGCATCATCAGTTTTAGGATCGTTGTCTGGCTTTCCATCTTCAGAATCCGAAATCTAGCACTCTATCTTCAGATTCAGAATTGAAACTTGACTATTCCTGCACATTCTTAACCCAGAAATAAGTTTTATGACTTTAACAATTTGTATGCAACAACATGCTGATATAATCAGATGATTCCCTCTCATAAACATATGCAACAACACTGACTCTCCCTCAGATCATACACACAAGATGAACCATTTGTTGATTTAAAAACATATTTTGACAATTAAGACACACTCCCCCTCACAACAATGTCATCATGTTTAGCACTTGAAATTTTGAAAATCCGCTTTTCAACATCAGTTGTCGAAAATCTTTTTGACTTTTTCAAAAGTTTATGCTAAAACACACTCAAAATCTTTTTGGATTTTTGAAAGTAAAGAAATGCAGTAAAGAAATATTTACAGACACTATTTTTGTGAGTTTGTGTAAGAGAATCATATCAGTTTTTGACAAGTCACAAGTACCGTTGAGCTTAGTTACACATTAAGAATTAAACAAATCACTTAGATTGCCGATATACTGATCCACTTAATTTTTCACACAAATTTCAACTAATTCAGGATATGAGTTAGGTGTTTTAAGAACTTAAACTCATTCATGTGTCCCACCTCTTAAATATACTCCCGTATCCAGATCCCAATATTCAGTCTTACAGGTGAGTATACCACATATGATATCTGTCAGGGGAATAAATTATAGTGCGAGGACCGTGAGAGCTCAGGTCGATCTTTCGATACGCAGAGAGATGACGGCTTCGACTTTCGGTGAGTCCCCTTTAGAGGATCTTTTGATTACAACAGCAATAACTATCAGGCTGGGGGCAGATTGTCAAAAATTGTCACATATAATTTCAAACAATTTACATTTGATAGTACGGAACACTCTTCAGGTTGAAACTCTTGTCCAGATCCATATTCCTTGCTTCTCACCCGCTCCCCTACGTCTAGCTATTCAAAAAACTCTGCTCCCATACGTTTGATCTGATCGAAGAACTAAGCCTCTTGCAGAAGCAACTTCACCTTTCAGGTAGATCTTTGTGTTTATGGATTTGATTTAAGGGATTTGGGTTAAGAATTGAGGTTTGTAGTTTGTTAGGGTTTAGATCTATATTAAGTGTTTAGATTTCTGACATTCTTGTACGATGCGGACACATCACACATGCATCCATCCACTTATCGTTAGTTGCGATTAGGACTGTCACCTTTCAAGATGAAAATGGAGGGTGTCCATACTTCATTGATAAGAGTAATAGTTGGGTAAAAGACAGATTAATGTTTTAGAAAAATTATACTATTGGAAAGGATATAATGAGATATTTGAGATTGGTTGTGCTTGTGTTAATTTACAAAGAAATGGGTGGTTATTATTATAAGTCAATTATATGTGAACTAATGACCCAAGATTCTGTTTTTAGCTCAGAGTGAAAGCATTATAGGATTAGCTAATAATTTTTCTTTTTCTTTTTCATTTTCTTCATAATTGGAACTTTTCTTTATCTTTAGAGGGTTTATTTGTTGCCTGCCCACAAATTATGATAGATCCTTCTGGGTCGCATTAGATGTATTGTATGTTCCCTCTATTCATAAGCCTATGATAGATCCTTCTGGGTCGTATTAGATGTATTGTATGTTCCCTCTATTCACAAATTATGATAGATCCTGCTACTGCTGTTTGATGAGCTTGATTAACCACTGGCATTAACTTTTTATCTTTCCTCTTAATAAATCAATAATCATAGGGAGATTGCAAAAGATTTTGTGGTGGCAAGTACTGCATTAGAGTCTCTATATGGTGCCTGTGAGTCGATGTTCAAGCCAGACTTGGTACCTTCTATATTCCACTTCTTTTAGCATTTCAATTTTTTTAATATCATTTGCAACTGACCTTGTATAATTATAGGTATATCTATGAGCCATTAAATATTTAGTCTTTGAAAAATCAGCAATGCATCTTAAAAGTCCCCCTTAAATCCATAGGTTGGGTGTCCAACCCATTTAAATGATAATGGACCGATTTGTCTTGTATTTATTGATTCAAAACGGTTACGGTAAAGGAACTGGGTCCCTTGGTCAAATTGGTCAATGCTTATTACCCAATCCTAAAAAGCGCAAGTCGGTTTCGACTTAGGCTCGTATGATTTAAACTAATAACATTGGTGAGCCAAGCTCGAGCCAAGATTTGACTTGTTTAAGCGATATTAAAGCGAGCTCAAGCTGAGCTTTTAGCTTATTTGAAATTGTACCCAAAATAGCTCAAACTGAGCCGAGCTTTGGCTTTTACTCAGGCCTGGCCTGGCTTATTTACACACCTATGTAGAACCATGATGACACTGTTTTCGTTCACATACACACTTGATTTTAAAGCAATCACCACAACCCATTCTATTCTTGAATAATGTTATTGTATTTAGGTGAAGCTAAACACATTGGGGAAAGTGAGGTCTAGTTCTCTGCAGGTATAGCAACATGAAATCACCAGCAGTAAAGTAATGGGGTCTTCGCTCTCATGTGACCATCAAGACAAAATTCATAGCTTTTGGTACAACAAATATATATATATATTTTGGATTTTGAATATACAAAAGTTTTATAACATTGTTTATAATAATGATTTTTGGTTTTTGTGTATAGTTGTGGCAATTCAGATGTTTAATACTTGAGTCTGAGTGCAAATTTGCATCACGAGATAGACTATCAGCTACTATGGTTACTATGGTGAGACAATATCCATTTATACAATTCTTGTTTCTTTTCTATGCTGGTAGTAGATAAAGACCAGCGAGTCTTTTTGTATTCAGATTTTTTCTATGGTGAGACAATATCCATTTAGTTTCTAGCACTTGAATTGTAGCTTACAATTGGATATTGTTATCTTTGCAACCAACTCCCGTTATTAGTTTTCGTTAATTATGAATTCTTTGATTTAATTTATTGGTTGTTTTGTAGATTGAAAAGTTGAACTTAGTTATCAAGGAGCTCGTTAAGGAAAATAATGAAGAAAAAGAAAGGCTAAATGGAATTATTGCATGGTTGTTCGCTGAAAAAGATAAGGTAGATAAAGATGATATGCTCGATACGATGTCATAAATTGAAGCTATGTTAACAAGTACAATTTGAAGATAGGCTACAAACACTTGGTTTTGAATGTTTATCGTATTAGGATTTTTTAGTTATTTGATGTTATAGCTGGTATTTCTATTAGAATGTTTTATACGCTTTTGATACACATATGTTTTATATAATTTTGGGTTTTCGTGATTTTATTAGACTTTTTATATAACTTTGTAATTTTATTGATTATGTAATTATTATGAAAAAAACAGAGAAAAATGAAAAATCAAGCTGAATAAAAAACCAATATTCAAGCAATCACAAAATGGTAGCAAATAATGGTAGCAAATCATTCAACAAGCTCACTAAATACCCACTAGTTTTGAATGAAAATGGTAGTTAAATGGTGGCAAATCGGTAGCAAACATGGTGGACCGTAGCAAACTTTTCAATGAAAATGGTGGTTAAATGGTGGCAAATCGGTAGCAAACATGGTGGTTAAATGGTGGCAAATCGGTAGCAAACAAGGTGGACCAATTTTGTGGTGACAAAAGTAAGGTGGCAAAATATAAAAATGGTGGCTATTTGGTGGCATTAGGGCAATTGACACGGGTGTTTTTGTCACCGCATTTTCGGTGGCGAAATGGTGACAACAGGGAAATTGCTATTGTTTTGTGACCAAAAGTTTCATGACAAAAACCCTCTTTTCTAGTAGTGACAAAATTATTTATCATGTTAGGATTAAGTCCATGCCAATTTATAGGATCAAAAATTTCAATATTAGGATTAACATTAGCATCCACATTAGCATCAACATCACTATCATCCATATTAGCATCAACAACATCTTCATCTTCATCTTCCTCCACATGAGCATCAACATCATCTTCATCCACATTAGCATCAACATCATTGTCATCCACATTATTACTAACATCATCTTCCTCAACATTAGAACTTTAGGTTGTTTTTTTTAAAGAACTTACGTATTACCCCTTCTTGAGACTTTGTTTTTCTTCCTTTTATGTTTCTGAAAACCAGATAGGTATCTGTATTTAGAAGGCATATTTATGAAAAAAATATGAAAGTTTCAAACAACTGAAACAAACATTCGAACTTCAAAGTTTAGAGCTTCAACAATCAAACAATTAACAATACCTAACACTAGCTTATTACAACCCGAAAGGTAAAAACCACTTATAAAATATCAACATATTAAATATAGTTACAATTTCAATCAATCAATCAAACATCTAATAATACCTAACCTTAATCATCATAACCCCAAAGGCGAAAACCACTCCTAAAATATTAAAATATACTTTCAATTTCAAAAACAAACATGAGTATACTGTATACATGACAAACTAACAAGTTAAATAAAACATAAAACATCAAAACAAACGTCAATTCTGACTGAGTTGTCGAAAGACATGAATGTCAAAGTCTGCTACGTGTGTGAAAACGTGAATTCCGGCTTGAGTTGTAGAATGTCGAAGCCTGTTGGTAGTACGATTTCATCGATCTACGCTTCTGTTTTGTGTCTCTGACTCTCTTCCCTTGGACGTTGATTTCTATCAACTATGGAGTCCGAAGATTGAATGTTTTCCTACTCACAAGACACATCCAGTCGTCCACAAAGTCACATAGGCCCAAAATGATACTATTAATTCGGTTAAAACAATTAAACTTCATTGGGCCTATTTTGTTGGGTCTAAAATCTAAACAACTAAACTTTAAAACAATTTAGGCCTTTATCATTGTTTTAAAAATGATAACCCACAAGTATAAGTGTGTGTATATAATTTTCTTTAAACTTCGGGCCCTCAGAAGATGTTGGGCCTAGGGTCGTCGCCTTACTTGCCCACACCCATAACTGGCCTTGCTAAAATGATGTCCAAATGATTAATCATGGAGCAAATCAAGCAAGAAATATTGGACAAAAGCATCACAGTCGGATTGTGCACCAACCGTGCCAAGTATGTAGAGATTTTGATAATCGATAAAGTCAAATTTAAGAACGATGAAATATCAAGTGATGAAATAATCAGAAGGTATCATATGATGACATATAAGATTGAAAACGAGATACGATAAATGATACAAAGATCACTTGAAAACTTTTATCAAGTGTTTGCAAGACATATTTAAGACTTTGAACATTTTTATAAAACCAACATGCTTATAAAACAAAATTGAGACTTTTAACATTTTTATAAATTAATCAAAGTTTATATAAACATAACAAATCTTCTTTGTAAAAAATGGTGGATGCAATCTTCTGTATAAAAAAAATCAAATCTTGAGTA
Source organism: Helianthus tuberosus (assembly GCA_030545235.1). Lineage (NCBI taxonomy): Eukaryota > Viridiplantae > Streptophyta > Magnoliopsida > Asterales > Asteraceae > Helianthus > Helianthus tuberosus. The sequence continues at coordinate 74,044 of JARYGA010001891.1, forward strand.
AAAAAAGAGGTTAAATTCTCTCATGTAAGTAAATATGCTTTGGAAAAGAAGCTTTGATCCCTCTCTTCTTTCTTCAAGACAACCATAATCAATGTCCTTGATTTCACAATTATTGATCATTATTAAATAGTCAAATTCAATTTTTAACACATTGTATCAGACTTATTTTTAGAGACAAAATGAGAACATTAAGAGTACAATTGATGCATGGTCTGACCTGGATTGACCGTATTTCTTTAAAAAAATTTGCGTTTTCTCTCCCATTAACTATTTAAACATCCTTTATTTTCACACTTCGTTTTAACCTTTTCAGAGCTGCTAAAAATGATTATACATGTTTTCTTCATATGATACTTACTTCAAAATCCAAAAATGATTAAAAGAAGAAGAAAATGAAAATCAAGAGTAAGAGCAAGAGGTTTAGCAATATAAGTTGGTATGATCATTCTTTGTAAATATCTATTACGAACTTTATATATGTAACATGAGAGAGGTGATCAATACCCAAGAAATGTAACTGCTAATGGCTACCTAGATTAATGAGAAGATTTAATGGTGATTACTATCTAAATTAGTGATAAGTTTAAGTGATGATTACTACTATATTAGTGAGGCGAGTGAATTGTGATCACTTGAAACGCCCCAATTTCCAGGGTCTCAACTGTTGAATTTAAACATCAACATATAGTTAATAAAAGTAATTTCATTCACACACAACTGAAATATTAAGTCATTATAAATCAATTAACATAAAACCCTTTCTTTAACATAAAAATGGTAACATACGATGCTAGTTGCCAAGAGAAGCCTTTGCCACACACCAACCTCTAACCTGCCAATCAACGAGATATGCATTTTAAAAGTCTGCTACGCTAAGTGAGTTGTAGTTTTGAATCAAGTAACTATAAACTTTGATAAGCATTAATCGCATTAAATAGTTAAAGCGCATCACATAAATTTACCATACATATCAAACATAACATTCTATATTAAACTTTAGCATATTACTATGAACTATGCTAGATATACTATACGTAGTTGATCAATCATCGACAAGCAATATAGGCACTACCCCTTTTATTATGGTCTCGTAGGGTATTCGTCTATGCTTGTAGCCCTGTAGGTAACTGTATATATTGTGTTCCCTACGTGTCAGGTTCATGACCACAGATCACGTATCAAGACTTGCAGCCCCGTAGGTAACTGCCCTGTACTGTACAACATGCATACTATAACACTTTACGCGTTAATAATGTAACACTTTATCACTTTAAAACCGTATACTTCTCTTTAGCAAAGTTTATCATAAACTATCATGTTTAAAAGAAAACAAAAATACTTTACTTTGAAAACTGTATCAAGTATGCACACCGTCTCAAACACAATTAAGCAAAGATGGGTCTAGAAACTCACATGTCAAAAGTGCTAAGTTAACTATCAATTGCACTGATGGCTCTCCTCAACCCCGAATAGTAAAGGCAGATCTTATCAAGGTTTAGATGTGAAAAGGACATTAACTAGGAGCACAAACTATCACTATAAGTGCACACTTTGACATGGGGAGCAAGTTCTAGCTTGGAGCGCATACTTCGTACACAAGCGTGTACTTTCAAAAATATAAGTGCAAACTATAGGTTAGACTCATACTATGCGAAACACATACTTGGAAGTATGCGCTCAACCGATATGAGCGCTAACTATACACTGAAGTGTGAACTTTCAACACAAGTGCTACTGTAGTAGGAAGCGTATACTTTACACCTAAACACAAACTTACAGGTTTGTTATCTCGAGTGTGGTTGTATGCCGCGGTTGTGATTCCAAACTTGTAAACAAATCAAGATTCTAACTTTATGAGTCCTTATGGTTCGATTTTTGTAACAAAGGAGTTCCCATGCAAAACTGTTGAGGGAAACACCACCTTTATTTGATTTTCAACCTTACCTTTTGAGTTTGAAACTGATCAACAATGTTCTTCTTGAATCCAAAATCCCACTCTCTTTCTAGCTTTCTCTCTCTCTCTCTATGTTTGCATGAAATTGAGATGATTATCGATGTATAGATTTCCCAATTACTTTTATACTTTATTACTCTATGCAAATTACCTTTATTGCCCTTATGGGCTCCCCATTCTTATTCCCTCTTTGGGCCTTAACTAGTGAGATAGTCGTGGTGACTCCTTTCACATTGTTGCAAGGAAAATTGGTTGCAAGGAAAATTGGTTGTGATCCCTAGCCCTAGAGGCCGTGGAATTCCTAAACAGGGTCTACCGGGTTGTGAACAGTAATCTCTCAACCGTATAAGGAGTGTATGTACGATGGGTTGGTTAGCTCCCGCCCAAATTTTGTTTGTTGGTTTTCTTCAATAATTTTAAATTTGATTATAATGTTAGTTTCCCATCATTCAAGTTCTTCATAAGACATATTCTTAATAAACAATGGTTTTCTAAAGGTGGTTATAAAATTTAAAAGATAACTTATTCACCCCCCCCCCCCCCCCACCCCACCCACACACACACCAAATACACATGTGCGTCTCTAGGTGGTTTTCACATAACCTATATAAACCATTTAATAGTTCGAGGACTCCGTCGTAGTATAATGATAATCTACACAAATGAAACAACATGCAAACATTTTTTGTTATAACAATCAAACCAACCCATATACTAAAAGGTTATGATTGCAAACACTACCCCCATCTTTTTAATACGTGTTAAAATATTTATAAGATTTTAAACTTAGAGTCTCGTGATCGTAAACAAATTGTCAGTATACGAAACCAAAATACTTTGGATATTTTCAAGCTTACCTTTAAATAAGACAATTACTTCTCCAATAATGTACAAAATCATTCATTAATAAATTCTTATCCGGATTGTGAAATAAATAATGATATATTGTCTCTTTCTCCAAATATCATGGTTTTAAATGAAATCTACGGATAATATTAAAAATACATTTGACATTCATAATCAAGAAATTCATTTACTAGCCAAGTGGGGCTAGCTCACTTGGTTGAGGCTCTTGTCTCTTAGTGGGAGGTCTTGGATTCAATCCCAAACAAGAGTGAGTTATTTGTAAATATAGGAGTTAGGGAGAGTAACATTAGCCATTCAAAAAAAAAAAAAAAAAAAAAGAAATTCATTTACCTCTAAGGGAAATTGGCATGTAATAATATCATCTAGACCTTATTGGCCATTAATAATCCCACATCAGAATATTCCCTCCAGCAGTTCCACCTTTCACCTATTTTTCCTACAATGGTCCCCCGTTAAAAAAACTTAACGGAGTTAAGCTTTTCTCCAAATTACAAACAGATTTTTAGGGCTTTTGATTAGAACAACGATACGAGTCTATTGATGTAAAACTTGCCTCGAAACGGTGCTCCAAACGATGAAAACGACGCTTCAATTCGGGTGTTTAAATTTCCAATTAACCACAATCAAGTCACTTGGAGCACCATTTTGAAGTAAGTTTTACATCAATGGACTCATATTATCGTTCTGATCAAAAGCCCTAAAAATCTGTTTGTAATTTGGAAAAAAGCTTAACTCCGTTAGGTTTTTTTAACGAGGGACCATTGTAGGAAAAATAGGTGAAAGGTGGGACTGGTGGGGGGAATATTCTGAGGTGGGATTATTAATGGCCAATAAGGTCTAGGTGAGATTATTACAGGCCAATTCCCCTACCTCTAATACTTGGAGAATAATAGATGTAGAATTGAAAACTTAGATTGATTAGAAATTTATCACCAACAATTAACGATTTCTAAGAAGCCGATTATCACTACTTATATACACATGTATATCTCCAATGCTAAACGCGTCCTTAGACGCCCTTAGCTGCCACATTATCTGCCACATAATATCCTTACAAATCCTTAAAAACCTCAATTTCATCTTCAACCCTACAAATATCTTTACCCTTCTTAATTTCCACCTCATCACCTATCCATTACACACAATATTTAAATAAAACATTTCTTTTTTTTTACTTTGGGCCCACCTCATCGCATGAACCGAGGCAAACCCATGCCCTTGTGCAAGGGCATCTAACCTAAGGGCATGTTAGGATAGATGCACTCCAATGGTAAGGATCTTCAAGGGCTTATAAGGATCTTAACGGTTTCTAAGAGAAAAACAAAAAGTAAGTTTTTAATTCCTGCCAGAACCAACTATCATCAATACTAAGTGATTCCTACTGATGACGGGGGTAGCCCAAACCTCAACAAAATGACTGAGAATACATGATAGCTTAAAGGGTTAAAAGGTTTAAAGGTTTAATGCCCGGGAACTAAGGTAGACAGCACGTGTACAGTAATCAGTCATGTCACTGATTACTTGAACAACTCTCGCAGCCGCAAAAGCAAAACGAGTGCACAAGGTGTACTCTTTTACCCGCAGGTCCAAACGCTTTAACCCCTAAAAGGGTAAGTCCTCCACTGCAAGCAGGGTTCACTAGTCAAAGGTTTCCCCTTTGAGCAATCTCTTTCTCTATAAATGACACTTCATTTAGTACATTTCAAATATTCCGACCAGCTGATATCTCTTGGGATCTCTGATCTTTCTTCCTGACTCTCGAGCACTTGTTTCACACAAGTCTCCCTTCTTCACATTCAACACACACAATCTGATTGCTCTTGCATCCAAGGCTGAACACCCTTCAGCCGAAGATCTTGAACAAACAACAAACATAACTAGTGAACCTCTCTCCACGTCTTGCAAACGTGGGGGGACCCCACGACCTGCGTTAGGCAAACCGAAACCCTCCAAGCCTTTTGCCTAACCAGACTAATCACTATCATTGGTCTTGTATCCGTTGTATCAACAAGTTGGCGCCCACCGTGGGGCTACGCCGCTTACTTTCTTCAAAAGACCTAGTAGTGTAGCTCCATTCTCTCAAAAATCATGTTGGAAAGTGAATCTCAGGGAGAGGTGAACCAAGTCCCACACACTTCTACCCCTAGTACTAACCAAACTCATGTGGCTATACCAACTTCCTTCTCAACACCGGGGAGCACTCCAACTGGAGCAACATACCTCGAGTTGCTCACTTTCCAAACGCCGACACCGTCTCATTCAGGAGTGTCGTCTCCTAACATTGGTGCTTCCAACACCCCCTCACGTATTGACCTCACCCCTGAAGGGGTCGGTACTAATTTTCTAGAGTTAAGGTCTCTCCTTAACCAACATGTGAGTAGGGAAAGGGACAAGGGAGTAAGGATTCGGTTGGACTATGACGAGCCGGAGCCATCGTTATCCCCTGGGCCTCCAGCTCTTCCTTTTACAAGCTCACAACCAGCCATGTCCAGAAATGAGGCAGGTCCCAACCATCCTCCTCCAAATCCTAATCCATACACATACACGAGGCCGGATCCAACGTCTTTCCCACTTTTCTCTTCCCAACCAATTACCACCGGTGCTCCCTTGGGACATGAGCTGACTTTGGATCAACTGCTACAATCTCCTGCTGCCAGCCTTCCACCTCCGGCCACAACTACATGGGAACAAGCTTTGTCTGTACTCCCTTTGGCACGAAGTGCCGCCATGAGCACTCCTTTAGGGATAAACTGCCCAGTTGTACCTGGAAGCCTTCAAGGCTTCAACCTTATGCCTCAAATGATGGCTCAGATGATGGCTAGCTTCCCGTGGCAGCACTTTGTTAATCAGGTGCTGGCTACCCAGGGGAACAACAACAACAACACAGGTGCAAGGGTGGAAGAGGATCTGGCCAAGCCGTATAAACTAAGCAATCTGTCATGCTTCTCCCATCAAATTGCTGATTATGATTTCCAAACGAAAATCAAGATGCCGTCCCATATCAAGACATACGACGGGACCGAAGATCCAGAGGATCACCTCCAGATCTTTACTGTTGCTGCTAGGATCGAGAAATGGTCAAACGCTGAATGCTGCCTCATGTTCATGCAGACACTCATAGGGTCAGTGTCGCAATCCCCGATCCCTATCTTCCAGGAACGGGTGGCCGCGAGCCAGTTTTGGTGGTATCTGGGTTTGTCAATTTGGCAGCGGAAATTATACCAGGATCGTAGTTAGGAAATATTTTTATCAGAGTAAAATACCACGCTTTTATAATATTAAACATAGGGGAAATTCCCAAGTTTTAAGTACACACATTTTCATAGGGATAAAATCCTATTTTATTTAAATAAAACATCTATTCATTTTAGGTAACTTTATAGCCACTTTCCCAAGCCTTCAGTGCTGTCCAGCTGGCTTCTATTTGGCTTTCACATTTTGTTACTTGAAACGCGTTTAAAAACGTTTGTCAATGGGAAATACTGGTGAGTGAATCCCAGTTTAATCAAGTTTAGTAAAAACCATTGTACAGTATTGAGGGCAGTCGCACAATTACATTTGTTTCCATCTAATCAATTACCACCCACGGTACTGTCAACCCGACTTGTGGTCATGTTACTCCTCGCAAGGTAGTAACAAATTTTGTATACAAAACCCCAACATACCAACGATAATTGTAGAATACAAATACTCAATCACTGTTTAATATAATATTAATTACGTGAGGTTTTGTAAAAACAATTTGCAAAAAAAGGAGATTACCCACATTGCTGTCTTAGATTTTCTGTAAGAGTTTCCTGGTGATTATCTATAATTTACACAAATGCACACGTGTTAGTATAATAACCCATTATTTATATTAATTATACCCTCCCCGAGACGGCATTCCAACGACTACGTTGGGCAGAACCATGACAACCGTTACGGAACCCTGGATCAATCGGGCAGTGTATCTAATACGTAATTGGGTTTATGAAACTTACAATGGAGCAGAACTTCGTTATTTAGGGGGATATTATACCCGAGAATAACTTCTACTATAAAGAAATTCGAGAGAGGAAAAGGAAATGAACGATTCGACTGAACTGCCAATGCCCTCTTTATATAGGGCCTGATTTCGAGTTTTACGCGGCCCGCGTAAAGTGTAGCAAGGGGCTACGCAGCCCGCGAGGCTCCCTAGGGTAGGCCCTAGGGTTGCTGAGTCGCACACTAGGCAAGACATGACTGGGACACGTGGCGGCATGGGAGTTCGTCTGAGATATGAGTTATCGCGGCCCGCGTAGGTCAAGGGGGTGGCTTACGCGCCCCACGAGAGACATATTTTTCTTGTTTTTGTTAAATTTTTACAAAAATAAAGGTATTCGGGGTCCGTTTTCGCATACGGGGTGTATTTTAGGATATATTAGGGTATTTTAAATATTTTTAGGGTGTCGGAAATATTTTGGAGGGTTGTTATATCCTCCCCACCTTATTTTAGAGCTCGTCCTCGAGATCTACTGGAACAGGTGTGGATATTTCTTTTGCATTTCTGATTCAAGCTCCCATGTGTACTCTGGTCCTCTTTTGGAGTCCCATTTTACCTTGACTAGAACTAATCTCTTGTGCTTGAGGTTCTTGACTTTCCTGTCTTCAATCTGTAGAGGTCTTTCTACAAATTTTAACTGCTCATTTACCTCTATATCCTTAAGAGGTACTATCAATGATTCATCAGCTAAGAATTTCTTGAGATTAGATACATGAAATACATCATGTATTCTTGCCATTTCCTCTGGCAGTTGTAGCTGATAGGCTACAGATCCTATTCTTCTAATAATCTCAAAAGGTCCAACATACCTGGGACTTAGCTTTCCCCTCTTGATGAATCTTACTACTCCTTTCCAAGGAGAGACTTTTAATAACACTTTATCTCCTACTTGAAATTCTAACGGCTTTCGCCTGTTATCAGCATAACTCTTTTGTCGATCACGTGCTGCTTTCAGTCGTTCCTTGACTTGAATGATCTTGTCTGTTGTTTCTTGTACTATCTCAGGTCCAGATAGTTGCTTTTCTCCAATTTCAGCCCAATAGACTGATGTTCGGCACTTTCGTCCATAAAGTGCTTCGAATGGTGCAGCATTGACACTTGTGTGATAGCTATTATTATAAGAAAACTCTATTAATGGTAAGTGATCGTCCCAATTACCGCCGAAGTCAATTACACATGCTCTAAGCATATCTTCCATCGTCTGAATGGT
>JARYGA010001892.1:0-48847 GCA_030545235.1 Helianthus tuberosus
GTGGTGCCCAACTCACGATTCTTCCTCGAGAGCCTACTCTTTCCGTATATCCATCTGGATAATTAGTTGTAGTCTCCTTGGTCATACCTGCTCTCACCACCCACAAGAATGGTCTGTTGCTAAGTTCAAGACCAAGTGCCAATTCCTCAAACTGAGTTTGGTCGAAAATAGTGAAGCTCCCAAATGCAATATAAATGACTGAACATGGTTGTTGTTGATCAAGCCATGTTAAACAGGTTGGGTCCTCTTGCCAGAAGTGGCCTGCCTGGTCAGCAAGTCGGTTACTTGCCAGAAGAGGGCCTATTGGCATCAACTGCGAGTACATGCTAAATGCTGCAGCCTCCAGGTCAGTAGTTGAGTTGCATATAAACCATTCTGTCAATCTATAAGCCTCTTCAGCTTCTTTTACAAGCTGGAAGCTGGCTTCTATGGTAGCCACGTCCATAAAGCACGCCCATGCGAGGTTCTCAGATTTTATTGGAGGCATGGCTTCTGATAGCTGAATTGTATGATGATCTTTTAGAGGTATGCCTACATAAACGTTAAGAACGATTATATTGACATCTTTGAGTCTTTTTTGATGAAATATATTGAAGATGGCAACACGCATGTGTGGCAAGCACTACAAGAACGGGCCACCTTTAGCAGCGACAGGTGTCGCCGGTATTGGTCGAATTTGTCGCCGCTATTGACCTTTAGTGGCGACATGTCGCCGGTATTGATTGGCCGCTATTGGCCACCTGTCGCCGCTAATGGCACGCCGATTTTGATCAACGGACGGGGTTTGGTTTCAACATCTGGCACGCGGATAGACCAATAGCGGCGACGTTTGGCCTGTCGCCGCTAATGGTGTCGCCGCTAAAAGTATACAATTCTTGTAGTGAAGTTAGGTAACGAGTTCAGGTTGAAATGGGTCTTTTTAAACATGGGCTGAAATGAAATAGATCGTGTAGATTTGATTAAGCTGCTATAACTCATTCCATTCTTTTCTATATAAATAATAAATATGTTAATTAAGAGGTTGTGTGAATTTCAAATAAAAATACTGGATCCGCCATTTGTCTTGTTTCCCTTATAGATATTTTTTTGTATTCGACCCGTTTAAGATAAACACAACACAACACAACCTAAAGTTAAATAATCTATCAGTAAATGAGAGGTGATTTGTGCATGATTACAATTACTATGTACACCATATGTTTTAATATGTAATATAATTTGTACTATGTATAGTTCATGTTATATAAAGTGGCTCAAAAACTGTCACCTATATATAACCATGCATGTCTCACCTTTTTCGTTTATAATGCCATCATCAATTAGTTTCTGAAAGGACAAAATGGAGGCCAATGTAGCAACTGAGGCAGGCCAGAAGGCTGCTCTTTTAATTCCCATCTTCTTTGCGACTCCTATGGCCCATCCCATGCAATCATCAGCAATAACACAACTAACTTTACTGCTCTCTTCTTTGTTAATCTTCTGTATTAGTTGTTCAAGCTTGTGGGGCATGGTTTGCATTATTGACAAGGTCAACTTACAAAGGTCACTCCTGTCCTCCCATGGTTCTAAACCATCAGAGATAGAGACCATCTGCATCAGACCCCCAAAACTGTCTTTGTCTAACCAATTGCTGGTCACGAGCTTGTGGTTAAACTCTGTGTTGACAAATGTAACTCTGATTCCTTGCTGGACTAATCGTTGAGCAAGCTCCAAGATAGGAATTACATGGCCTTGTGCAGGGTAAGGTATCACCACAACATGAGGTTTTGCCATGATTACTTGGTGAAGTTTTCTTGGGAGTTACTATGAACTGTTGGTGTATCTATACTTGATTGCCAGCTTGCTTTTATAGAGAGAAAGGGCCTTGTTTATTTTTAATCATTTATACTATTGATGGGGTTGTTTTGACATATATGGTGGATTGCATTTCCATTTTCTAGTCTCCTTGTTGGTGTTGATCTACCTCATAATAATCAATTTTTGTTTGTTCCCGTTGTCTGAATCTGGACTCCATGGTTGTGTGTGGATTTATACTGTTAACTTATATAATCAGCATAGACTTCTAATATATGGTTACGTCGTCGTCGTGGTCGTCGTCGTTATTATTGTTATTATTATTACTACTGTTATTACTATATACTGTTAACTTATATAATCAGTATAGACTTCTAATATATGGTTACGTCGTCGTCGTCGTGGTCGTCCTCGTTATTACTATTATTACTTTTATTACTATTATTATGTCACCATAGTTTGCTAAAGGCTCAAACTATCCACACACCCTATCTGCCTATTAGCACACCCTCTACCTCGTATATGCCTTGAATAGACCTATACAAGTCGTATAGGGTTACATCAAACTCAGTGCGTGACTCATGTCAGTTCTGGATTGGTTGCTCCTATACGCCGCGTATGCCTATACGTAGCGTATAGGACCCCTCATATAGGTCTCATATATGACGCATGCCCCATATATGCCACGTATAGGCCAATATAGAACGTATATAAGGTTTTTTTTTTACAAACATTTTATACAATATTAATCGTTTTAGAAAACTTTTATAAAAATATTAGTTTTTTTACAAACATTTTATACAATATTAGTTTTTTACAAACATTTTAAACAATATTAATTGTATTGTATCGTATAGTGTTTTATTAGTCTCGTATAAGTCTCGTGTAGGCATCGTATAATTAATATTAGTGTTAGTATAATTAATATGAGCTATTTATACTTAATATTAGTGTTATTGATATTAATATGAGTTTTTATAATTAATATTAGTGTTATCGATATTAAAAAGAGAAAAAAGAAATATAAGCCGCATACAGGGTTAGACTAGGCGCCTAGTGTGGTCCAAAAGACCATTATAGCCCTGTTTTGCCCACCAGTCTAGCCCTAACTCAGGGGTAAAATAGTCTTTTTTGTCTATACACCCCGTATAGGCTTAGACTAGGCGTATAGTGTGGTCCAAAAGACCATTATAGCCCTGTTTTGCCCCCAGTTTAGCGGTAACTCAGGGGTAAAATGGTCTTTTTTGTCTATATGCCCCGTATATGCCTATACGAGGCATATACGGGTCATGTAAGACAAAATATGACATAATCAGAAATTTTCTTGGAAATTGAAAAATGTTATACGCTATGTATAGACCTATACGAGTCGTATATAAGGGTGTGTGAACAGACACTTGGGTGTGTGAATATGTAGACTCTTGCTAAATGAGTCAAATCAGTTGGTATCACCAAACCCCTCATCAAAGGGTCTATATATGTATCTAACTAGGTGAAACACCCGCGCTACGCTGCGGGTTTCTAGTAAGAAAGGTGGTGAGTGCATTTTTGTACCAAACTATCACCTATACGACATTACGATAAACAAAGAAATTAAATAGTTTGTTTTATTCCGGATAAAAAATATGTTTTACTTTGAATACAATTTCATTACAATAAAATTTATATCTGAACGTTCAGAAAAAATCTAACTGTGTACTTATTTATGTTCTTTATAAAAAGATAACGAAAGCAAGTTGTTAGAGAAATATCAAAATTACTAAAAAAATAAATAGGTTAAAGAGGATATATGGTTTGTAGTACAAGGATCAAAATCCATATAAACGAATACCAATCCCGATAATTCGATAGCAAAAATAACTCTATTTTTTCGAAATATTTATATCGAAGCGTTGAGAAAAACATATTGACTACAACCATGTATTTAGTTTTTCATAAGCTCTTGTAAGTTTTTTGAAAAGAAAAAATTTAATAAACTTAAATGAGTTATCAATGTGTATTTTAGACATGTATTATTTATAGTCTAAGCCTCTAAAAAGTTAATTATTTATCCTCTTATTCCTTTTAAACTAAGTTCCTACTTATTTTTTAACTTGCATTTTCTTCGTCTTATCAAATAATAACTTTAAAATTATTTAAATAGATACATTGTTAAAATAATACTAAATCTGTTATATTGGAATATTATATTGTACTTAATTAGTTATGGTAGTAAATAAAAAAGGTCAAAATTTTGCTCCAAGAAGAAAAACACAAATAAATGGGAAACAAAGAGCTTGGACAGGGGATCGAACTCGGACAGTCATTGTACCAACCTTAGTTAATCTCCACTATAGTGTCAACTCCAATGTTAATTAATATAAACTAGTGTTTATTCACCGCGCGTTGCGGCGGTTTGATTCGGTTGATTCTGCTGCAACGGATGTGTTAAATTTTGTAAGTTTCGGACGCTAATAAAATTAAACATGTCAAACAATAAAGGCGGAAAATTAAAAAGGCGAAAAGAATTTTACAAAACATAAAACTTTCTCTAATTTATGTTGATAAGTAAGTTAATGTAGATTTCTTATCATATGATTAAATATAGAGAATATTTCTATAAAAAAAGAAACGATTAAATCTAGAGAACATTTCTATAAAAAAACAGTTTTAATGATGTATAAGCGTAAATTAAATATATATTCTGAAAATAAAAAATAAAAAAAAATTATTGGATTGCAATGAAAACAATATAGTTGAACATTTTTACTTAACCTTTTACTTGAAAAAAAATGTAAAAATGTGTGCATATATGCATATGTACACACATTAGTAAACTCTATATAAATAATCAATACTCGAAAGTAGATACTTGAAAATAAATAAATAAAATAAATCATATACTTTTTTAAACTATATACAAATTTGTAAGTGATGCTTTATTAGTTTGAAAACAATATTAGCAGAGGAGCAAAATAAATCATGGTCCAATATTCTATGAAAACCACGACGATACCTATACCGTTTTACAATTTAATAATAAAATAATAATTAGTATTTATAAATTTTCATTCAATCTAATTTATAAAAATTTTCACATCCATTGATTCCTGCATCTCGTTCCTTCAAATCTAATCTTTTTCTCTCTCCACCAAGAGAAAACTACTATTGTCACCACCGGAATATATCACACATTCACTACTGCACTACATGTATACCACTATCGCCACCGCCCACTTTCTTTGCCACTACAACCTCCTCTTCCACCACTATCACACCAATCTGCCGCCGCCGACAACACCAAGCAAACAAAATTTCAACCCATTCGCATTCGCCACCACCACATCACCGGCTACCCATCTCTCTTCTACTTTCTCTTCTTTCTCTCTCGCTTCTCCATCTTAGTTGCCGCGGTTCTTGTGTCTGTCATTCCGTAAGTTAAGCCGAGGTGGCGTGAAAAAATCTCCAATCCTCTCATCTTTTCTCTCGCTCTCTAAAAAACTAACTTTTTCTGTCTCTTAAAAAAACCCAGACCCAGTGGCTAAATAGATCTTAAAAAACATTTGTTTTTCCGGCCATAGTTCGATTAACGCCTGAACCATTGGTGTTTCCAGTGTTGTTGTAACCGGAGTGTGTGACATAAAAAATAACATAAAACTTAGACCAGTGAGTAGATGAGCAAAATTTCTTTATTGATATTTGTTGATTTTCACGATGAACATCCGTTGAAGAAAAAGAAAATTTGTTGCTCTTATATTAAATGTACTCTCCATTGCCAATCGGCTGCCACATGGAGGTCACCGGAAAAAGGAATCCGGCACTTCTATCTATATCTCTCTACATATATATGTAAAGCTTTGTGTTCTGCAAAGCGTGAAATGAGGTGCCCTTTTGTAAACAGCTGGAATCTAATAACATGGGATGTAAACACCTGGAATCTCAGAGCTTGGGATACATGACACGTGTTTAGCTTGAAAAGAAAGATTGAAAACGTTGGTGTCAAAAGTAAAGCTTTACACGTGGAACACACTTGGCCATAAATATTAAATGTGATTATATGATGCATCTATTAAAATGCTGCTGTACTTTTACTTTTACTTTTACCATTGAGCAAACTTTTTTACTGCAAATACTATTCATCAAGGGTCACCAACCATATTTATATAATATAATAGAAAAGGCTAGTAAAAAAAACAAACTTAGATAATCCACATATTGGCTCTATTATCCCACTATCCAATAAGAAAAGTTACTGTACAACCTCTTTGAAAATGTAAGGTTATAGAATGTAATCTAAACAAGTGTGCTGAAATCTAATACAGCAAATTGTTAAATCTGTTTATTCTTGTTTCTCCCGCAACTTTTCTCATTCAAGAATAGAACGTTTATCTCCAACATCTACTCGATCATCAACTGAAGCATAATTTAGAGTCATTGCTTCAGCCACCACTGATGTTCAGTGGCTTATAAAGTCAAATATCACACCTGCGATCTACAGTGATAACCCAAGTGTTATTCATTAATCAGCTAACCTAGTTTTCCATTTTTTAGCATTGGGCTTCCACTTTTTAGGGTAAAGATTTAAGAAGGCTTTTTATGGGTCACACACATAGTCGGAGATCAATGAACGGCCGTATAGTTATGTAATTGTTGTGTATTCTGTGATAAAAAGAGGATACAAAGCAGCCCATTATAGGGGGCTAGAAGTTACATTTTAGACTCCTCTAGAATAATAAATATAAGTCTCTTGGACTAACGTTAATAATAACTATAAGACTCTCAGTCTAACATTTTCCACGCAAGTTGAGACCGGGAAACGATTTGCAACTTGGACCTTAAATACAAGAAGTGTTGAGAAGGAAGTGGCTTGGTGAAGACATCTGCAACTTTATCACATGTAGAGATAAATTGAACATTTAGTTTTATTTGTACCACTTGTTCACGAACAAAGTAAAAGTCAACCTCAATGTGTTTTGTTCAAGCATGGAAAACAGGATTGGCAGAGGTAGGTGGCTCCCAGACTGTCACACCAAAGGATGGGTGGCTTTTTAACTGAAAAGACCGAGTTCATGTAGAAGCGACTTTAACCAAATCAATTCAGTGGCGGTATCAACATGTTCCTTGTACTCAGACTTGGTTAAAGATCATGAAATTGTCCGTTGTTTACGAGCATACCAAGAGATAAGATAAGATAAGATTTGATCTAAGATAAATGGCAAACCCTCTAGCAGATTGACGATCAAAAGGGCAGCCCGCCCAATCAGGGTTAAAGAAAGCCTAGACCATGGAAAGTTCTTTGGCCAATGGACATTAGTAAAGACCTGTAAGGAGGAGCCCGATGTGTGATGGATAACAAGACTCAAATTGCTAGTCCCTTTTAAGTAGCATAGGATGCGTTTAAAGGCCTACCAATGATTCTCTGTGCGGGCATTCATGAACTGACATACATGGTTCACAACGAAAGCAATATCTGGTCGAGAGAGTGTGACATACTATAAATCCCAACAACTTGGCGATACCGCACAGGGTCGGAAAGTGGTGGGTTGTCATCAATGATAAGCACTTGGGAGGGAACATAGGGGACAACACCGGTTTGCAATCCCAGATACCGAATCATTGAAGAATGTCCAAAAAATACTCCTGATTTTTAAACCAGTGACCCAGTGACCAACTGTTGTTGCACTCTAGCTTGTTTATTTTTGGGGTGTGATAAATATACCCAGGATAAAGATTAATATACCCAAAAGTCAAATTTAGTTATGATTTAATAATGATTAACTACTTTATTATATTATTTTATTATAAATTTAAAAGTAATAATTATGTTGTATTATAAAGTCAAAAGTAATAATTATGGTTTTTATCTTATTTTATTTTATAATACTTTTGTTACTTTTTTTATATTTTGTTATACTATTATTAGTATTAATATTAATAAATAAATAATCAAGACAGTTTATTATAAATACGAAAGTGAAAAAGTCAATCATAAATAAATAACGAGTCTCTAATAAAACAATAAACGTGCAAACATTAAAACAATTAATCACCTAGATCGACAAAACCACTTTCACGATGATAAAGTTAGTGCCATCTCCCTGTCTGTAACTATAACACGTGGGAGTGTCAACTTTAGACAACTTTTACATCAACATGCTAAAAGTTCACACCATGTAATTTTTTTAGACCTGGCAAACGGGTCAGGTCGGGTCGGGTCGGGTTGGGTCACGGTTCGCGTCGAAACGGTACGATTCGAAACGGTACGGGTCGAAACAGTACGATTCGAAACGGTACGGGTCGAAACGGTTGGCGTCGAAACGGTTGGCGTCGAAACTGTTCACGTCGAAACGGTACGCGTCGAAACTGTTCGCGTCGAAACGGTACGCGTCGAAACGGTACGAAACTCGTCCCGACCCGAAACTCGTCTCGTGCGGAAACTCGTGTCGGCCTAAAACCCGTTGCGATCCGAAACCCGTCACATGCAGAGACCCGTTTGGGACGGGTTTAGGTAATCCCAAACCCAAACCCGGTTAGATATGTTTGTCCCAAGCCCGTCTCAAAACCCATTGGGTATCTATCAGGTAACTATTAACCGGTTACATTTTGTATTGGTATTATAAATATATATATCAAATAACTACAATGTATACGGGTATATGTGACCGTTCAAAAAAATACATTATCTGTGACCGTTCAAAAAAATACATCTTTAAATATTTATATATAAATTTTAAATTTTAATCTGTGACATTATCTTTTAGCGATGGGGAGTGTGATGCACGCACTGTTCAAGAGAGTAGTGGTTGGAGTAATGTCAAACAAGGTTCAATTATGATCTTTGACTTTTCAGACTCTTTTATTAAAAAAATTGACTTATGGGTGTATTTTACAATGGGCATGTCTATTTACACACCCATGTCAAAGCTCGGCGTTTTGGTCAGGTCAACAGAACCGTCAGACACCCGTCAGTCTTTTGTCTAGTTAACCGGAAAAAAACGCCGCACTCTAGCCACAACTCGACACTGGGAGGTGTGTGAATAGACAAAAGGGTAGGTGGGGGTGTGTGAACAGCAAGACCCACTTTTACAATAACCTTTGTTGTTTCAGCCAACAAATTATGTGGAGTTTTGTTTTTCTCAGCAAAAGCTGTTGGTTGTAACTTGTAAGTGACATTAATATACTTACAATATCAAATGTTCAACGAAATTCTCTAAACTATTCAAGTATTTTTTACGGGCATGTCTATTCACACACCCATGTTGTCTATCCACACACCTTTCAGTGTCGAGCTGTGGCCAGAGCGCAGCGTTTTCGTCCGGTTAACCAGACAAAGACTGACGGGTCTGTTGACCGGACCAAAACGCCGAGCTTTGGCCGCGTTCTGGTCCTGTCAACCAGACAAAAGACTGACACCCGGTCAGTCTTTTGGCTGGTTGACAGGACTAAAACGCAGCCAAAGCTCGGCGTTTTGGTTAGGTCAACAGACCCGTCAGTCTTTTGTCTGGTTGACCGGAACAAAAAGCCACGCTCTGGCCTTAGCTCGACACTAAAGGGTGTGTGAATAGACAAAGGGGTAGGTGGGGGTGTGTGAAAAGCAAAGACCCTTTTTTATTTACTTTATTGTTGTATCGAAATTTGTAGATAATTATGCATTTGATTATTGATGAATGGGATATAGTCCACAAATTTCTAGCACAATGAAATTTAGAAAAGGGCACTAGATTTTGTTCCGTTTTGGGCCTGCCATTGACATGCGTAACGCTTAACACGTATATCCACCGATTAATGCTACTAATCTGAAACCTTTAAAACAAGATAATAAATTATTGTAAATATATTATACAAACCGATTAATGCTACTAATCTGAAACCTTTAAAACAAGATAATAAATTATTGTAAATATATTATACAAATAAGCAAACTAGGGTAATTGAGAAACGTGAGAAGTCATATGTACCACACATTTTTCCTAAGAGAAAAAATTGCAAAAAAGTTATTTTTTTTGCTAAATCGCCCCATTTCCTATTAGTTTTTTTTTTTTTTTTATAATTATACACATACATAAATGTTTGATAACTAGCAGTATGCCCGCACGATGTAGCGAGAGCGCTATCCATGGATCGTTCGATTCGGTTATTATCTTCAACCGAAGCCGAAACCAAATTCATCGTTTAGTCTATTTTATAAACCAATCAGTTTTTGGTTAATCACTTTGGTTTATTCCGTTAGATTGATGGGTTTCGGTTTGGTTCATTTAATTTAAGTTAATAGTAAAAACCAAACTTGGGCTAAAACGTTTGCTTAGAAATATATGAAATTGAGATATAAATACATGAGATGAAAGTATAAATATATGAAATGGATATATAAAATATGAAATATATGTACTAGAGGTATAAAAGCTAGAAATATATGAAAATACGAATGATTCGGTTCGGTTCAGCTAAATTTTGGTTAAACGAGAGTACCAAAAAACTGATAACCGGTTTTTGGTTAATTCAATTTTCAGTTTTTTGTTGATTTCATTTCGGTTTCGCTTTGTTTAGGTTTACGATTTAGTTATTGTGCACTGATATTCGATAGTTACGCGTAGGATGCGGCGGGAAACACAGACATTGTCATGGTGTGCATTGTTCAGTTGCTTAGATTATTATCTTCAACCGAAATCGAGGTCATCGGTTAGTCTACTTTATTAATCAATCCGTTTTCAGTTAATTCGTTTGTTTTATTCAGTTATATTGACGGGTTTTGTTTTTTTTTTAATTTCGGTTAATAGCCAAAACCAAACTTGGGCTAAATTTTTTTATTAGAAATACATGAAATTTAGGTATTAATACATGAAATGGAGATATAAATATATAACATGAGGTATAAATATGAAATACATGAACCGAAGGTATAAAAGCTAGAAATATATGAAAATATGAATGGTTTGATTCAGTTAATTTTGGTTAAATGAGGGTACAAAACCGATAACTGTTTTTGGTTAATTCGAGTTTCGCTGAATCAATTTTAAGTTAACTCAGTTTTTTGTTGATTTCGGTTCGGTTTCGGTTAACGATTCAGTTATTACTCTCCATTATACATTGTTAATCAAGTAACATATCAAATGTTTTAATTAAAAAAACTATAGAAATACTATACTCAAATTAAAGAGAATAAAATTTTCGTGTATATGGTGTAATTTAAACAATATAGTTCACCAAACCAATATGATTACTGACTACAAAAGTTTAAGTCCAAAAGTTTTTAAGTTCGACGCAACAGTTTAAGTAGGTAGCGGAAGCATAAGTAAAATAGTTTAAACATAAGTTCATAATTCATTATTAAAGAACCCAACACACGGGTTAAGACGACCACTACACTTCCCCAAGCCGCAAGCTCCAAAGTCACTGAGTACCTGCAACGCATGCTGTAGGGTGTCAACATAAATGCGAGTTCACGAGTTTACCCAGTTTTAATTCCAAAAATTTGTTTAAGTAGTTAAGTTACTCATTTATATCATGCCATGGGGAGCTACCCTATATGTAAGCTACTAAACTGCGTTATACCGAATCCTTGCGACCGTACATTTCTGTCGTGTGCCCCGTTTGTCAATGTCTATCATCATTGACAGTTTGCCAGAGTCTATTAGTTCATGACCGATCCTATCCAGGCACGGCATGAGGTTGGTGAGACCTAAATAGCGTTATCAACTAATAACCCGTTCGCCAGGCCCTGGCGACTAATCGGTATATGTAAGTGGGGACTTCCGTGATAGAGTTTCGTTTAGTACACTTGTTGCATCTAATATAAATAGTAATTAACTATGTGTATCCCGCACAAGGGAAAAAAGTATGTTTGTACCCCACACAAGGAGGTAGCGTTGTTTGTATCCCACACTAGGAGATAGCGTTGTTCGTTCCGTTTCCCAAACACCGGGAACGCATGCTTTTAGTAAAAGTTGTGAACTCACCTCGGTTTTTTCGACAAACAGTTTACTTGGTTAAGAAAGCAGGTCAACCACGTCCTATTATGGTTACCAGTATAGGTCAGGTTTAGGTACAAATAATTCACGTATATCCTACACGTATCTAACACATAACATGAATGTCAGACTAGCATATACGGTATTGGGCCTATCCTAACACATGATTAGTTAAACAGCAACAATAACACACATTCCAGAAACATAACATCAATTTGTGCGGCCCATTAACTAAGTAAAGTAGTCCAGTCGAAACCCCGTGGTCTCGACTCAAAAACAGAGGTTTCGAATCGCAACCATGGATTTCGAGTCGCAATCTAAAGGGTCTCGAGTTGTGCATTATTGAGTCGAACCCCTGAGGTCTTGAGTCAGGCCTGGAGTCGAGATCAGGAGATTTTGAGTCACAACCTGCCCGGTCTCGAGTCCCCTGCTGTGTGTGTTCTGGTTTCGAAGTTGTCTCTAAGTGACCTCGAGTCGAAACCATGCGATCTCGACTTGCAATCCACTGATGGAATATTTCTAGACACTTCACCAACTTTGTACGAGCCAATCAGATTTCCTTAACATGTTTTCAATATCCGTACACTTACCAAATTGGATCAAACACAACAATTTCAAATATTCATAACACATTCAAACATTCATCATTTAGGGTTTTCAACATTTAGCAACAGATTCACCCTAAACACTATAACACCATCACTTTTTCAAAACAATCATCAATCAGAAGCATGTTCCTATATGTATAATCACACCCTTCCTACACAGTTTCACCTATTATCAATAATCAAACCCTAACACCCTTCATATAATACTTAAAACAATGTTGATCAATAAGCATATTACACAATTAGTTGGTTGTAAACACCCTATGCTACCTGTATCATTTAGTGTCCAAAATGTTCATCGGTTTGCAATTGTCATCCAAGAAAACATTATTGATCATATAAGCAAATAGACACCTTTATCATACATCATCATCAACGGTTTGCGTATCATCATAACAAGGAAACATCAAAACATCAACAGTTGCACATCATTATACATCTGAACATTTAAAACAAGTAAACACCCATTATGCATCTCATTCATCAAACAGCCAGAATCGTAATCTACTAACCGGTGATTGTGTGGTGCAATAGTGTGCGAGGATGGATGGTGGATCGAGCTTCAAGGTCTTCACCTCCTAGCTAGATGTTTCCGGTTTCTCCAAAAAGCATGGAGTATGTTTGGTGGGATTTAGGGTTTTCTAGAGAGAGAATGGATGTGAGAGAGAGAGAGAGAGAGAGTAGAGAATGAGGGAATGTTTGGGATTTGATGTAATTGATTGCTGCCAAAGTGGCAATGTCGGCTGATTCATGGGTTTTATACCCACATTCGCTACATACCCTATGTCTCGAGTGGGTTCGAAGGTTGGGCCAGGTCATGTATGTGGGTGTAGCCCACTTATCAGCAAAAGGAGATCCCGAGTCGTGACCAGGTAGTCTCGAGTCGGAATCGTGGGTTTCAGTTCAACATTCAATAATTTGCATATACATATATATATATATATATATATGGTCAGGATTTAGAGAGAACGACTAAAAGTGTGATAATAGTGAGAACGATTATGGACCGTCAGATTAAAACAATCTATGGACTACATGACGCGGTGGCATTTTCATAAATAACATCACTTTTATTAGTGTGGCGCGCTTCCATGAGGGGAAAAAGGTAAATGTTCATATACAAAACACATCAAAGCCTGACCGAAACATATATACTTCCTAGAGAAACCTCCCCAAAACCAACGTAAAACACGAAAACCCTAGAAAACGCGAAACAACAAAAACTATGGCGTCGAAAGATCAAACTAGATCCAGAGGAAAAAACATAGTGAGTTAACTTCGATTTACATTGTGCTAGTATATGCTGCTTTTGGCGTTCTAATTTTAACAAAAATTTGCAGTTTCTACAAGGGGGAAGGGGAAGGGACATCTCCTCTAAAACGCCAAAAAACGAACGAGCAACGAAAGAAGACAACAAGAGGACATGGTACACAAATGTTACCTTTCGTGATGTAAAAATACACTTTCATACTTTGTTTCCAAAACGCCAAAATATGTATCATTTGTTTCACAATGTATGAGAACGAAATTTTACACATCACTCATGTGTTACTAAAGCCACAACACATGAATCATGTCTTAGCTTTGTTACTAAACGCCAAAAAATGTATGGTTTCTGTTATAAAAGCCATTTAACTGTTATTGACTTATTCAACATCTATAATCTCTTATTGATTTATAAAACGCCATAAATGTATCATAGTTATGTTAAATTATACTATTAAAATGCCATAAAATAAAACGCCATGAAATCATTTTTTATAGGCGAAGAGAGGTTAAGATTGAGAATAAATGTCCATACTGGAAAAGCCCAAAACGCCAATAAGAGGAAGGCATTAAGTCAGAATGTGGAGGTTGAGGAAGAACCATATCATGAGTGCAGTGGGGCTAAGATCTTGTCAAGAGTAAAACGTACAAACTTGACTTGTTGGTTTATGAATCTAAACAAAAATCAAAGAAAGACAGTACACCAAATGGGGTTTGGTGCTACACTAAGGTTGAAAATAGACATCGTACCGACAATGCTTGCATACTGGTTGGTTGAAAATTACAATGAAAAGACAAACACCCTAAACGTTGGCAACCATACCATATATATAAATGAAGAATTGGTAAACTCTTTAACGGGTATACCAAATGGAAGGTTGCCCGTGAACATGAAAAAAAGACAAACAGCTAAAGACCACGTGGTGGCTGAGTGGAAATCACAGTTCTGAGGGTTGGGCTGGGTTAATAGACCAAGTGTGAAGATATACTTTGATAACGTTTTGCCTATGATAGATGGCTTTGGGAGAGACTTCTGCCTAAATTTCCTTGTAGCATTCTTCACTATAATGGGGCATGCAACTGAAAATGCAGTCGTCAACAAACAATTCTTGCACAACGTTACACCAAACGTTCTAATAAACCAAATGAACTGGTGTAGTTATATTATCCAATGCTTGCAACACGCCAAAACCGCATGGGCTCCCAAAAAGCATTACACAGGGCCACTGATCAATCTTGCGGTATGAATAAAATTTCACTATTCATTTGTGTGTCATTAAAACGCCAAAAAATATCTGTCATTTGAAAAATCTATTTTGTTACAGCTTGCCTTGGTGAACGATGCTTGCAGTAGGAAAAAATGGGACCGAAAAGAAGGATACCCAATTGAGTGGGTTACAACAGAAACTCTTGACTAATTTGAGAGTGCGATGGCAAAACACCTTGTGGGCAATGAAGTAAAAAGGAAAACAGTCAAAAAAGGTAAAGGAAGCAAGCCCCCAAAAAACAAGAAAAATGTAGGTTGTTGTTCATGATGAAGATGATGGTGATGATGTTGAGAATGAAGATGAAGATGATGTTCACAAGGTCGATGAGCATGCTGATAACAATGATGATGAGTTTGATGATGATGATGGTTTTGATCATGATGATCATTATAACTATGAGGTGCAAAACGCCATGCCATTCAATGATGATGAAGAGGCTTCACTTCAAAGGATGGCGAATGAGGATAGAGAAAGCCGGGAAACGATGTTTGAAGTTTCTGCATCAGGAAACCATGCTCTTATCAGAGGAGTAACACGGTATGACAACATTTTTCCTAATGAAGAAGAACAAAACAAAGAACCTGAAGAGGTATGTTGTTCAAATAATAAATTTAAACAAAAACCAAAAAACACCATGATAAACAAAATCCTTTTATTTAATATAACAGGAAATGGCTGATAAGTTGGATGGAGCATACAAAGAATTAGAAGACTGTTACAATAAAATGAG
This sequence comes from Helianthus tuberosus, assembly GCA_030545235.1. Lineage (NCBI taxonomy): Eukaryota > Viridiplantae > Streptophyta > Magnoliopsida > Asterales > Asteraceae > Helianthus > Helianthus tuberosus. Next base: position 15,614 of record JARYGA010001892.1, read on the forward strand.
CGCATTGTTAAAACAGTCAAAGACTGAATACCGAAACAGCCTCCTGGTACACATTAAATACTCACAATGTATGACATTGTTGGAGAACATCTCAAAATTTGTTGATGAAAACGCCAAAGAAATGCCAGCTGAAACAGAAGAAGATACACAAGAAACTGAGATTGAAAATGAGGTGGTACTAGGAGATGAAAATGAAGAAGAAGGGGAAAAGAAGATGGCTAAAAAAGAAAACGCCATTGAAGAGCAAACAGTTCATGAAAACGCCAAAGAATTTGAAAATGAAGAACAAGGAGAAGAAGGGTGTGAAAATGAAGAAGAAAGGGATAAGGAGATGCTTGGAATTAAAAACGCCATTGAAGTGGAAACAGTTGATGAAAACACCATGGAAGTGGAAATAGTTCATGAAAACGCCATTGAAGTTAAAAATGAAGGAAAAGGAGAAGAAGAAGGAGAAGGAGAAGGAGAAGGAAAAGGAAAAGGGGTAGGAGAAGAAGAAGAGGAAGGGGAGTGGGAAGGGAATGGTGAAGGGGATGGAGAAAGAGAAGGAAAAGGAGAAAGAGAAGGGGAAGAAGAAGGGGATACAAGGGATGTGGCAATATAACAAAATGCCAAACCCTCGACTGCTACAACAACCCCAATATATGATGATGATGAGGATACTATATCATCAGATGAAGATGTAAACGAAAACGATATTGAGAGATGGAGTTGTGATTTCAAGACACCTGAATATCACATTTCAAGATACAATGGGGAAAAAATAATTAAAAGGAATATTGCTGAGATTTTGGAGCTGCCAGGAAAAGATCTAAAACAAATGATTGATATTAAAGAAGGTCTTGATAATTCAAGGATGGTGGATGAAGTGATTATAGCAATAAAAAAACATCTGCAACCTGCTGAAGAGACCCCAAAAAAGCCTATATTTGATAAGACACCAAACATCACCACGACAGAAACACAAGACAGTCAGGCATTCAACACTGAAGGGGAGATGGTGAAGAAAAGTGTTGACCAACAAGGGGTAGTGTTTGATAAAACGCCATATGAACAGCCACCGACTACATCTGGGAAAAACCTCTTGAAAAGTTTTGAAGAGGAAGAGACACCCAATAAACCCCAGGATGAAAACGCCATCAACACATCACCACCAAAAACGCCAAACATGTCAGATGTGTAGGAGAAAGGTGATGAGGACAACACTTCAGACATCACAAAGCTGATGCAAGAAAATACAATTTTAAACCCTGAAGAGCTGCCTGGTGATGAAAAAGCTGATAAAGATGATGAAGAAGATAAAAATAAAAAAAAAAGAATGTGGCTGAAGAGGAGAAGAGAGAAAAAAAATTGAGCAGAGCATGTTTGTCACCTTATCTAAGGAGGCAAGTGGTTATACATGAAAAAGGACAAACCCTAAAAATAACCTTTCCACATACATCTTCACTGGAATCGGCGATTATGAGTATGTACACTTCTCTCAAAATAAAAGGCCAAACTTTCCATTCATACCGTTTCCTTGAGAATATGCATGCAAAAACGATCAAAACGCCATGTATTATAATAGAATGAGTTTGTATAACTAAAACGCCAAATGATGTTTTTTTTAGAACTGAGCTGTTCAAGATGAGAGAAAAGTTTCTCATGGGGTGATCTGTGAGAGCATGAAACCAGGATTTCAAGCACACGTCTCAATTATTCTATGTTGGACACATATCCTGAACTATGAAGAAAGATACAAGGCTCATGAATCACCCTCAAGGTTATTCTGCACAGAATTACTGCTGGTAACTCTTTTGCTATATTTAATTGATAAAATTATAATAGGACATTGTTTTGTTGTTTAAAATGTGGTACTCAATATTACAGAATACTCCGGCATACTACGAAACGACAAAAGAAGATACACGAAACAAAGAATTCAACAGAAACATGGAAATTGTTCTGAAAAACACACGTTTCAAAGGAGACAAGAAACATAAAACCATCAAGGATTATGAACTGTTCTTCATGCCAATAATCTGGGAAAGAAATTTCTATGTTGTCTGTTTCAACATGAAACACGAAAGAGTTGATGTATTGGACAACATCGGTGTAGGGGAAAACATCAGAATCAAAAAAAAGTATGAAGGTTGGGTGGAAATATTGGTAAGTATCTAAAAAACTTAGAATATAGTAACTCTTTTGCTATATTTAATTGATAAAATTATAATAGGACATTGTTTTGTTGTTTAAAATGTGGTACTCAATATTACAGAATACTCCGGCATACTACGAAACGACAAAAGAAGATACACGAAACAAAGAATTCAACAGAAACATGGAAATTGTTCTGAAAAACACACGTTTCAAAGGAGACAAGAAACATAAAACCATCAAGGATTATGAACTGTTCTTCATGCCAATAATCTGGGAAAGAAATTTCTATGTTGTCTGTTTCAACATGAAACACGAAAGAGTTGATGTATTGGACAACATCGGTGTAGGGGAAAACATCAGAATCAAAAAAAAGTATGAAGGTTGGGTGGAAATATTGGTAAGTATCTAAAAAACTTAGAATATAGGAACTATGTTTACAAAACGCCAAACTAATATATGCAAAAAAAATGTGAAACTGCAACACAGATCTTTTGCAAACTACTTGCGTATTAAAAATCACCTAAAGCATAAGATCATGAGCAAGGCGAAGGTTGTCAGACAAAAGATGGATTGGAGGACAAAGTCTAACGTCATCGACTGTGGGATTTTCGCAATGAGGCATATGGAAACATACATGGGGGATATAGCTCGTTGGAGAAGTGGTTTGGCAACAGAAGATGCCCCAAATCAACTCCAACAAAGACAGCTAAATGAACTAAGGGTAAAATACATTGGAAAAATCCCGTTTCATAGCGAAAATGAAAACAGAAAACTACTGACAAGTTGTCTAAAAACATTCATGGCTTTAGGGGGAGAAAAAATACGTGAATTGTTTGACAAAGCAGACGAGAGAATAGCACAAAGAATGACAGAATATGTAGATTAGCTAAACGCCATGGATTTTAATGTTGACTATTGTGTTTTACTCTTTACATTATTACATCCACATGTTTGGTTGTGTGATCTTCTATCGTATTTGTGCAAATCAAAGAAAACGCCATGATTAGAATAATTAACAAATAGTAACCATTTAAAACATAAACAACATTAAAAAAAGGGTTAAAAAACTAAATTAAAACAGGTAGAAAACACAAAAATGCCATATCTATAGGAAATCAATAAAACGCCATTAAAACATAAACGCCATTCGTAAAAAAATACTTTTTAAAAAAACGCCATGAAAAACTAGCATAAAGATGAAAACGCCATTCGTAAAAAATATACATTTCAAAAAAACGCCATGTAAAACTAGCATAAAGATGAAAACGCCATTTATATTTAATTAATTTTGGGCAAAGGAATCATAACGCCATTGTTTAGCGGGAAGTTGACAATGACAATCGTACCCCGGCATAACAATTAGCACTCCCTGCCATGTGTTGGGCCAGGATCCGTTCTCACCGTTCTCACACTTTTCACACAATAGTTACACGTTAACACTTAATGCACATAATAATTAATCATAGATTTTCATCAACGTATCCGTACAACACAATAAAGTTGTTCGGGGAAAAACCAAACTGTCACGTTATCCCCAAGTTTTAAGAACTTCCGTCCCGAAAGTTAGAGCGCAGCCACTCACCAGCTAGTATGATGAAATGTTTTCGTGGGGTGTCACATCATCCCCCTGTTAGTTTGGAGTTTCATCCTGAAATTCAGCTGTAGCCTCAGTGCTGAAAGTATTGTTTGCAAACAACTGGGGATACCTGTGCGTCATCTAGTCTTCTCATTCCCAGGTAAACTCTGGGTCATGGCGTGAGTTCCAATGAACTCGTATGATAGGTATCTTGCTACGCTTGAGGGTCTTGGTCTCTCGATCCATGATCTCAACCGGTTCCTCAACGAAGCGTAGTTGGTCATCAATAGTGAGCTCCTTAAAAGGAACAACGAGTGTTTCATCTGACAGACACTTCTTCAGATTATACACTTGGAAGACGTTGTGCACTGCACTCAGCTCTTCAGGCAGGCCCAATTTGTAAGCTACCTTACCGATCCTTTCGGTATTTTCGAATGGTCCAACATATCACGGATTAAGCTTGCCCCTTTAGCCAAAACGTACCACACCCTTCCAAGGTGAAACTTTAAGTAGAACCCGGTCCCCGACCTGGAATTCTAGAGGTTTCCTACGCTTATCAGCTTAGCTTTTCTGACAGTCATAAGCTGCCGCCATGCGTTGTCTGATTTGGGCAATTGATGTGCTAAAAAGTAGTTTAATAAAAATAACTAAATTATCCTAATTCTAGACTCTAAGTAATACTCTAGACTCACTAAGACACACTAAACTACTAACCGGCAAGTGTACCGATCGACTCTAGTACAACTAATGTAAGTCCGGATATCGAACCCGCGAGACTCTATCAAATTACGCTAATTACTTTATCTAGACTGATTCTGATGCGACAATTAACTATTTTTATGTTTCAAGGGGGGGGGGTTCTAAAAATCCTAAGAATGCAATTAAAACTAAATTAATTAACTAAGTTAATTAAACGAATTACTTCGGACTTTACTCAGATGGTGGAAACACTACCTAGACTGGAATCCTGATTGTTTCTAGTTAAGATTATATTTGAAAGTTGTCTACTATGGAACCGGGATCATAAAATTCTCACCTCTCGGGAAATCTAAAGGACCCCTAACCCTTCTCAAGAGCATGCTATGATACCCTAAAGGTTGTTAAATTATCGGTTATTAGACTCTTTTGCAAGACATCTAATGGATTTATAAAAGTATCCTACGAGGCTCACTCTCTGTCGAGATCTAAACCAAGGATAGACTTGTTTTCTCAGTTAGACTTGCTAGACATTAGCCAATAGGTTTACTCCTAACAAAGCTCCTACCTTCCAATTTAATGACTTAGACCTAGCAATAACCTCGCACCTTGCAGCTATTGAGAATTAGTAGAACACTTGATTTTATGAGATTACCAAATATTACTTCTAAGGTTTATCGGCCGATTTAACCCTAAATATTAAAGATTTATTATGTGATATCGACAGTCACCAAAATCTAAAACCTAGCACGACTCTATTATGTGATAAAGACCGTCACCAAGATTCATGCAAAGCAATAATCAATATTCAAACAACATCAAGCATGCATATACATCTAACCGATAGAACAAGTGGTTTACACTTCATAAATAAACCATAATTTTCATAAATCCGTAATATTAATCAAAACGTAAGCAATCATTCATCCAAGTCTAGGTAGTTCAACAAGTTTAGCCAATCAAAGTCATGAAAAACATCAAACACGAAGTATAATCAAGAACACGAAACATGACGGTGAAAAAAAGACGAAAGTAAAGACACCCAAATGGAAAATATGCAACCGGAATGATTCCCGCACTTCGTATCTTCAACTGATAGCTTCCCGAACTCGAAAACGATCCAAAAGATCTCTGAATTTCGTCCACAAGCTTCTTGGTTCGTAAAGTAGAGTTTTTGAATGATTATCATGATTTTATACGTAACCCTGATCTCATAACGAAGACGAGCCGCCCAATAACCCCGTCGCGTCGCGCAACGACCTAATTTCACATTTATTCTTTGTTTATTGCTAACGGGACGCGACGGGTAAAATAAATTAGTGTGGCACGACGCGACAGGCCAATTTTCACAGACTCATTCGTTTTTGAAGCAGTTTTAGCATCCCAATGATCCGGAATTCATTCTAACTTGTTTCCCAGCCATTAACTCTTCGTTTTTCGACATTTTTAGCACTAGGAACCTGGAAATACAAGAATTGATCAAAGTAACGAAATTCTAACTAAATCTAAAACGAATGAATGCGAATTATGTACAAACTTTACACGATAAATGGATGTATTTTGCAATACATCAAATATCCCCACACTTACACTTTTTTCGTCCCCGAAAAAGAATTATGCAACGGAATCAGAATCAAGTTAATGTTTAGCACAAAAGCTAGTTTACTTTATTAAAATTAACACCCGTGTTAATCACGATTGCAAGTATTTTGATCCTCTTAAACCCGAACCCGGTTCTAATCCCTTATCATTTTTATTCAATTCAAGTTCGGTCAACTCACCTAGGGTCTCACACTAGCATTAGATGATTCACTTAGTCCCACCTCAAGTTTATAGAACAAAAGGAACAACCACTGGGTTATTTCCTAACCGTTTTATACCAAGATCAAGAGAATTTAAAATCAAATCTTTATTATTTTTTTTTCTTTTTGATTTTTTTTCTTTTGAGCTTTTTAGACCGTGCATACCTTATCCCAGAGGCATTCCCAAACAGATTCACCATCCCCAAGAGAGATTACAATAGGCATCAGTATTTTGCATTATTATTCAACAATCCCAGAGGTATTCCAAGTCAGAGTCACTATCCCTAACAGAGATTACGTAGGCCTTGTCGATTTTTTTTCCGTCTAGCTCTTATTATTATTTTTTTATTATTTCCATGATATGATAAGAAATTCTAACGATCTTAGGTTATAACGGTATCCCTTATACTATTATTGACAGTTTCGGCTTCACTGCCTCTCCTAGATGAGAACCCACTAGTAAATCAACAATTAGGTATGTTTTTAGCTCAAAGGAACCTAAAACCGGGCCAAGCCTACTCACACATCCCAAACTAGACACGGGCTTAATTTATTAATTCTCTTATTATCATTATTTGCAACCCGAACAAAAACCCGATTTTTCTATCATTTTCCGCTTTATTTTGCAAACTTCTTTATTCGAGAGACATTTTCAAAATTTTTCAATTTTTCAATTTTTTTTCAATTTTTCAATTTTTTGTATTTTTTTATTTATGACTCGACACACTAAGTTAACGAACTAAACTATGACTCACATGCTCCATCCCCACACTTAAAATTTGCATTGTCCCTAATGCAAGGATGAAAACATACTAAACAACCTAAATTACCACTAACAAACTAAACTAACTAAATACCGAATAAAAGAAAATGTACAAAATATACAAGTGGAAAATCACTTAGCTGATATGTGAGACTGTCAATGTGCCAGTCGTTTCCACATAAGCCCTCCAATCCGAACGCGCTCAGCAAATAGTTCCTAATCGTACACGCGAATGAAAGCGGCAACAAACATCAACCTAGCAAGCATCACAACCAAACACTACCAAAAGATAATATATAAACATAATAGCATCAGTTCAACCACAAACCAACCAAACCATCCCAACCAACCTGTTCAAACGTATCCAAAGTATAAGTACAAACCAAAAGACTGAGGATTAAAAAAAACATAAAAATAAAAACAAAAGAAATAATATCGGCTCCTGCTGTATCCTCGCCATCCCCACACTATTCTTCTCCACTCTCGCTTTCTTCCTCCTCGTTACTACTCGCCCGTCCACCGGCTCCTGAACTACCTTCCCCGAACACAGTAAACGGGGGAGCTGGATCATCCATAACTCCTACACCAATCGGTCCAACCTGTGCACCCGGCTGGAAGAAATCAGGTATTGCCATACTCATCCTACTCATAATATGCCTGAGAGCCCCTTCCTGTCTCTCCTGCCCTGTCCGAATCACCTGCTCAAGACTATCAAACCTCTGCTCCACATAGCCAGATAGAGACTGCAAAGTGAGTGGCTCAGGAGGCGGTTGCCTATGAGGATACTGTGGTGCAGGCCTCTCATGCCTCTGTGGTGGTCGCTGACGATGAGTGGGCTCAATCTGTGCCATGACATCCGCAGCTGGATGTCCCTCAGGTGGCTGTACCTGTGGCCCCTGTCTAATCTCCTCCCAACCATACGACTCAGTGTAAGAAACAATACCCACTTGCTGCAGCTCCCTCATGCCAAAGATAACCGTCTTTGCTCCTTCATGTAAAAACCCGGGGTTATACTTATTAAACACACCTAAATTCAATCCCAGACGGGTGATATACTGACCCATAGCCAAAGCAGCCCGTGGACCTCCTCTACGCCCCCTACTAAACAAAGCAGCTAACATAGTCGCCAGATTCATCTCTCTATTTTCCACCCGACACATCAAGATGAATATTTCAATCCAATTGGCTTTCTTCTCACCCGATTTCCACCCCACAAGAGTAGTAGACAAGATCTTTAAAACATACCTATACACCGGATTACGAACCGAAGTGATCAAGTTCGTCAATGAAAAAGGGTGATCGAAAATGGTGTTCCAAAAACGGCGTAACTCTGCCGGTCCAACAGCATACTCTCTATCAGTAAGTATGCCCCTCTCAAACTAGTAGCAAAACCAGGCTGCTGAACCTCCTCGAGTGTATAAAAACCAGAAGCAATCGCGAACCGGGCCATGTTCATCTCAAACACCCGTCTACCCAGACTAAACGATACAGCTTTATCATCAGCAAACTTTCCCTCTTTATGCTTCCAAGTACTGTGGAACTCCAAGACTAACTCCTCATATTGGTCCAAAGCACAATCGACCATCATCTTTAACTTCAGTCCCAAAAGATCCAACACTTCCTGTTTCGAACCTATCTCATCTAACCAACCCCAATCTATGATCCTATGCTACAACATATCAGTATCCTTCAGTTTATCATACTTTTTCCATTCATTTGTATTTAGCTCAAACAGCAGTAGTGGGGGGTCAGCTCTGTTCTTAAATTTGCACATCGGAATACTTTCAGAAGCAGTTCTATATATGATTTTTCTTAATCTCGGATCTTGAGCATCTATTTGCAATACTGGCTGATCTTGCGGCCTCTGACCTGGACCCCTCTTACGAGGCCTCTGATCGCCTCCTGAGCTACTTCATGCGGCTTCCATATCTGCAAAACAAGTATTCAACAAGACAAAACAGGCAGATAATCAGTAATCACAAGCTATTTTTGGTATTTTTAATTTTTTAATTTTTTTTGGATTTTTTGAATTTTTTTTTAAGAAATTAGAATAACCGTATAGCATTTCATTCGCGGTTTAATTCTAAAAATAAAGTTGAAATAAAAACAACCGTGTTACCTTTTACAATTGCTAAGTAAGAACTAAACTCGCCCGAATGGAGATTGAGTACGGGCGAGGCTAATTAACTTATACATGCAAGTAAACCCAAGATCGACTAAACTAGACTCGAACTAGACTAAAACGACTAAGATGACACTCTAACTTGGACTCAATGTACACTACCCTCTCTCGGTACCTTAATTGTCCTCAATTAAATTCAAGTGCCTACCAAACCGTCATTGAAGTCCAACCTTGCTTAAATTCAGTTGCTTGTTAGTTCAAAACAGATTTTAACGTCGAAAAATTCCGCCTAATTAAAGGAGGTTTTCATCTTGTCAAAAATGTCTGATTCAATATTGCAAGGTTTGAACTTTATATGTCACTGTACTACATACGAATCAATATTCAGCAAATCAATGTCCAATTGCCCAAACCATCCATCCATACCCATTAAACGGCAATTAATCAGCCTCTACATATCAATGCTTGAAGATAAGGACTGAACTTTATGTCAAAAACGGCAATATTATCTCAAGAAGTTGTAACACAATGTCCAAAGTCCAAATTAAACCAAACCATCAGCACCCCTGAACTATACTAACCACACTAGCTAAACTAGACGCGAACGGACTCGACTCGATGCGACTGACCCGACAAGATAGACCACACAAGTGACTCAAACTAAAATCTACAAAGACTCTAAACGAAGTGTATAAGAAGTAGAAGCAGAACACATACCTGAATTGCGAAGATTGCAAGAAAAAGTTATAAAATTTCGTGACAAGGTAAGGTCCCAAAGTGAACTGATCAGCGGGTAATAAAGAGAATCGAAGGTGTATGTTGATCGGGGTTCGAATCCAGTCACGTGGGTTGAAAAATGGCGTGATTTGGTGGCTCTTTGGTGGAGATATGGTGGATATGGGTGGTTTCGTCGATGGGGTGCGCTGGTTAGGGCTGGAAGTGATTTTGGGGAAGATATGAGCATGTAAGGGGTTTTATTCGTCAAACATATCGTCGCGCAGCGCGACGATGAGATATGGCAGCTGTCGCGTAACGCCAAGGGGTGGAGCAAGATGAGGGTTCATTTTAGGGGGTCGCGTAGCGCGACGGATAAGGCCAAGGTTGGTCGCGTAGCGCGACAGGAGGGTTCAAGAGCTGTTTTTGGACTATGGGGTCACAGGGCGCGACGAGAAGGGTTATGTAGCTGTGGCGTAGTGCGAACCCTCGTTTTTCACAGAAAGATGCATGAAAAATCAAGTTTCATGCCTTAGAAATTTTTCTAACAATTACCCAACCATCCCAAATTTTTTATAACACTGGGAGTTACCTGGAATGCCGTTTTCTTCGCAATTTCTCTTCCTCGTTGGATGTGATTCCTACAAAATACTCAAACACACAAAACAAAGACATGACACACTACAACAAACTACCGTTAGCTACGAAAAGACTAAAAAATGATACGAAATAAATTATACAAACTCTACACTTGAGATAGCTCTCAAGACTCTAAACGGTGGTGTTTGGAATGTCTTCGAGAGGAGTTTGCTCCTTCTCGGTGCTGTCAATCGGCCCTACTAAGTAATGCTTCAACCGATGGCCATTCACTTTCCATGATCTCTCACTAACTTCATCATATAGCTCAATCGCACCATGCGAAAACACTTCCTTCATGACATACGGTCCCGTCCACTTCGACTTCAACTTTCTGGGAAACAACTTAAACCTCGAATTGTAAAGGAGCACTTTATCACCAAATTTAAACTCCTTCAACCCCTTAAGCTTTCTATCATGCAACACTTTTGTTTTCTCATTGATACTCCAAGAACACTCATACGCCGCATCTCTAAGGGATTCTAACTCATGGATTTGGAAATACCTTTTCCTAGCCGCTACATTAAGATCTAAATTCACGGTTTTAAGAGCCCAAAGCGCTCGGTGCTCCGATTCTACCGGAAGATGGCTAGCCTTGCCATAGACTATCATGAACGGTGTGGTCCATAAAGGTGTTTTATAGGAGGTACGAAATGCCCACAAAGCATCATCAAGCTTATCCGACCAATCCTTATGACTCTTTCCTACCATTTTCTCTAGAATCCTCTTCAATCCCCGATTCACATTCTCTACTTGACCATTTGTTTGTGGATGGTACGCGGTAGACAAACGGTGAGTAACTACATATCCCTCCAATGCCTTCTCCATCACGGAATTACAAAAGTGCGCTCCTCGGTCAATAATAAGGGCTTTGGGAATACCGAAACGCGTGAAAAACTTCTTCAAGAATCTTACCACCACTCGGGCATCGTTTGTAAGCAAAGCATGAGCTTCGAACCACTTCGAAACGTAGTCGATCGCCATGAGGATGTACCTATTTCCACTAGAAGGGGGAAAAGGTCCCATGAAGTCATTGCCCCATACGTCAAAGATTTCGAGTACTTGAATAGGATTTTGGGGCATCTCATTCTTGGATGAGATATTGCCGGTACGTTGGCAAGCATCGCAAGTCCTAACAAATTCTATAGCATCATCGAATACCGTTGGCCAAAATAAACCGCAATCGAAGACATTTTGTGCGGTAGTGTGTGCACCATGATGACCTCCCGTCAACCCCTCATGCACATGCCTAAGAATATCTAAGCCCTCTTCCTTGCTAACACACCTCCTAAGAATACGGTCGCCTCCTGTCCTAAAAAGGTAAGGGTCATTCCATATGTATTTTCTTGCATCTCTAAACAACTTCCTCTTTTGTTGGGCATTCATATCCTTCATCACATACCCATTTGCAAGATAATTCGCTAGATCACTAAACCACGACAACCCCTCATTCTCCACCGTAACAAAATCGATGGACTCGTGAGGGAATCTATCACCTATCGCCTCCTCATGAATATCCTCCCTATTAGGATCCTTTAAACGCGAAAGATGGTTCGCCGCGACATTCTCCGCTCCTTTCTTATCCCTAATCACGATGTCAAACTTGGAAAGAAGGAGGATCCATCATATTAGATGAGGCTTAGCATCTTTCTTTTGGAAAAGATAGCGCAAAGCCGCATAGTCGGTGAAAACTATGGTTTTTGAAAGCACAAGGTATGACCAAAACTTATCGAAAGCAAAGACAACGGATAGAAGTTCCTTCTCGGTAGTAGTGTAATTCTCTTGGGCGTCATTGAGGGTTTTACTCGCATAGTAGATCGGGTGAAAGTGATTCCCCCGTCTTTGACCTAAGTCCGCCCCGACCGCGTAGTCGCTCGTGTCGCATATGAGCTCAAACGATAAGCTCCAATCGGGGGATACAAGAATGGGTGCACTCACGAGTTTCTCTTTAATGAAATCGAACGCTTGAAGACACTCCTTATCGAAGACAAATGGGACGTCCTTCTCAAGGAGTCGAGTCATGGGGCGAGTAATCTTAGAAAAATCCTTAATAAAGCGCCTATAGAAGCCCGCATGACCTAAGAAAGTATGAATGGACTTAATGCTAGTCGGTGGAGGGAACCTACGAATTGTATCTATCTTGGCACGATCTACCTCTATCCCGGCACTAGAAATCTTATGCCCTAAAACTATCCCCTCCGTAACCATGAAGTGACACTTTTCCCAATTAAGCATCAACTTCGTCTCAACACTCCTCTTCATCATTCTCGCTAGATTACCTAAACATTGATCAAACGAATCGCCATATACAGAGAAATCAACCATAAAAACCTCCATAGAACTCTCAACCATGTCTTGAAAGATCGCTATCATGCACCGTTGGAATGTAGCCGGAGCGTTACATAATCCAAAAGGCATGCGTCGGTACGCGTATGTGCCATATATACATGTAAAAGTCGTCTTCTCTTGGTCTTCCGGCGCGATAGGGATGTGGAAATAGCCGAAAAAACCATTAAGGAAACAATAAAATTGTTGCCCCGCGAGACGCTCTAGCATTTGGTCGATAAATGGGAGTGGGAAGTGGTCTTTTCGGGAGGCATCATTGAGCTTGCGGTAGTCAATACACACACGCCAACCGGTGACTGTACGAGAAGGGATGAGCTCGTTTTTCTCGTTCACGACAACAGTCATCCCCCATTCTTAAGGACGACTTGAGTAGGACTCACCCAAGAATAATCGGATATGGGGTAAATCAAGCCGGCTTCTATTAACCTCAACACCTCTTTTCTAACTACGGGCCTGTTTGGTAGCCTCTTAATGGTTTAAAACCTCTGAATGAATAAGAGGTAACCTCAAGTCTAAATGGTTAAGAGGTAACCTCTGAATGGTAAATCATCACATGTCACATTCTTCTACCTTCTCATTGGTAAAATTCTTAATGGTTCCATTAAGAGGTAGCCTCTTAATGACCATTCAGAGGCTACCAAACAGCCCCTACCTCTTTCATGTTGGGATTTAAACGTCTTTGAGGTTGCACCACCGGTTTAAACTCATCCTCCATAAGAATACGGTGGGTACAAAAAGTGGAGCTAATCCCCTTGACGTCAGACAACTTCCAAGCAATAGCCTCCGTGTGCTCCTTTAGCACCTCAACTAACTTCCCCTTCTTCTCCTCCGTCAATTTGGAAGAAATAATGACGGGCATACTCGAATTTTCTCATAAGAAAACATACTCTAGGTGTGACGGAAGGACCTTAAGCTCTAGGGGTGGAGTATCTACAGGTTTCTCTCACTCTCTTCCTTAATCTCACAAAGCTCTAAGGTTTCGGGGACCCAAGTCGAATCTACTTCCTCACCCTCATCAACAAACTCCTCTTCAACTACTCCCTCACTAACTAGATCGGCTCCACTAATGAAATCTATGCACCTATCAACGCACGAGATGAACGAATCTAGGAAGTAAACGGAGTGACACGGACCACTAGAATCATCACTACCACTAGGGTGTTGCATGACTCTATCTATCTCAAAGGTAACTATCTCATCGCCCGCACGAAGTGAAATCTTACCGTCAAAGACATCGATGACTGCCTTTGAGGTAGAAAGGAATGGACGGCCAAGAATGATCGGGACTCTCTTATCGGCCTCCATATCTAAAACCACAAAGTCTACGGGAAACACGAACTTATCTACCTTAACAAGCAAATTCTCTATGACTCCATGAGGATACTTGACCGAGCGGTCGGCCAAGGACAATGACATATGCGTGGGTGTAAGCTCTCCTAACCCTAGCTTCTCATAAAGAGAAAATGGCATCAAATTGATGCTAGCACCTAAGTCGGCTAAGGCATGGGCGGGGTTAACAGCACCCCCGAAGAAGCATGGAATAGTGAATGTAACCGGGTTGGTTAGTTTCTCCGGTAGCTTATTCAAGACCACCGCGGAACAACCTCCGATCAACGGAATGTTTGAAAGCTCACCTATCATATCCTTACGCTTAAGAAGGTCCTTAAGGAATTTGGCGTATATGGGCATGGACTGTAAGGCTTCGATGAAAGGAAGGTTGATCTTTAATTGCTTGAACATTTCGAGAAATTGCCCATATTCCTTAGCATATTTTTGATGCTTAAGGCGGGCGGGGTATGGGACACGTGAATTATCAACTAACGGTGAAGGCCTAACCCCTATGGGACGTTACTCTTCTCTACTTGAGACTCCTCGGTGTGTGCGGCACTTGCTGGGTCTATCCTAATGTGCACTGATGTGTGTAAAATGCAACATATAAATTACATCAAATGAAGCATAAAACTAACCCTTTTTTAGTACTAATGTTGGAAAAAGTGTGCTTTTGTCTTCCTATTGTATTTTTCAGGACCAAATGAGCTTAAACGAACAAAAGGAACAAATATGCAGCAAAAACTAACGTAATACCCGACCCCTCGACAACATCTCCACAAGCACAAACAAGAAACAGAAGGCTGACCACGGCCTCTGCCCACTGGACACGGGGGCTTGGTCAGATGTCTGTAGAAATGGACAAAGCTGTAGAAGCTTCTACGCCCACCACGGAGGCGTGCCCAGCTCAGCACGGGGCGTGGTCAACCCTAAGAATTGCAGAATCTTGAAAATGTTGATAGTACAAATAGGCTTCTGCACAAGGGGCTGTACCCAGTGAACACGGGGCCGTGTGGAGCCTAATACAGACAATTGCAATTAATGAAGGAAGAGAAAAGGAATGGCCACTGGGGCATGTCCAGCGGACATGGGGTCATGGCCGGGCTTCTTTTCAGGCTATAAATAGGGGTGCTTAGTTCTCTTCAAAGGCATCCCTTGGCAAACCACATCTCTCCCACTTTGCCACCACTCCACCACCACTACAACACTCACATCCACCACCATCATCCACCTTAGAGTGTGTGTAGTATTCTCAGGATCCAAGATTGATAGTAAGAGTTCTTGTCAATCAAAGGCCATGTTTGGCTAAGTCTCTTACATCACTTGGTTAAGAAAAAACTTTAATGTATTACTTTTGATTTTTAATCTTTTCGCACTTTTTATTTGGTTTTGTATTAATGACTTTAACAACTAGTTTCTTATGTTGAAGGTGAAACTTCTTTATCATTTGTAAGTGGTGTCTTGGCATTACTTTACTGTCTATATAAAGTAAAAGATTTTCACCATTCATATCTCTACGGTCTATATACAGATATGTTGGCTACCTGGTCGGGGGTTAAGGGAATGTTTAGTAAGGTTCTAGACTTGTTTAGTGTATAGATCCAGCAAGGACCTAGGTCAAGTTTACTAGGAACTCCTTCAATACCCACTGGTATTGGATGGTGGGGGTGCGAATGGCTTAACCCCCTCATACGTAAACTACTATTAATACATTAAACCGTCTACTTGAGATTGTATCCCTGCTGACTCAAACCACTTAGCCGAGGGTAACGTCACCTTTAAAAGAGGGGCCTACCACTTTTCGCATTAATAACTTAATTAATTATCTTTCAATATTCTAACCCTTTGGGATTGTATCCTTGCTGACTCAAACCACTGGGTTGAGGGTAACCCCACCTTCAAAAGAGGGGCCTACTACTATTACTAAGATAATCTCTTAAAAAGTGGAAAAGTGCGGAAATCATCAAAGGATACATTAATGGCGAGTCGGATCCAAGTGATTCATCTTGTCTATCTGTTTTATTTTTATTTTTATTTCAGCATTTCTAGTTTTTTTTTCATATTTAAAAACCTTTTCTAAAAATTTTTGGTTTGATTAGACGTTGAGGATAAACCGGTAGTAAAAGCTCTTGTGTCCTTGGACGACCTCGGTATCTTACCAACGCTATACTACGCTCACGATGGGTGCACTTGCCCATGTGTGTGTTTAGTGTTAGTAGAATATCGTGTTTTATAAATTTAAAACTTGAGCAATGTGTAAAATGGGCTTAAAATATCAATAAAAACATATCACACCTTACACACACCAAGTTTTTGGCACCGCTGCCGGGAACACAAGGATTTTAAGAAAGTTAGCAATCAACGGCCTAATTGTTTTTCTTGTTTTTCTATTTTTTTAGGATTTTTCTAGATTTTTCAGCTTCTACAGATTTCAGCACGGGGCCGTGCCCGCTGAACATGCCCCATGACCAATCTTTGGTACTGGCAATCCTGTTTTAACTCAGACAGTTGCTGAACATGGGGTCGTGCCCACTGAATACGCCCCCGTGCCCAAGCTTCAGTTACTGAAACAGAACCGTAAGATCCTGACGATTGGTAATTTATGACACAAACATGAGTGATATTGATTATTTTCACTTTCGCTCTTCTTATGGTACGTGGTGTCAAATATGTGTTGGATCTCACGAAGATTTAGAGTGTTATTTTCTAAATTACACTCCCCACTATACAGACCCATCGTTTTCCTGTAACCTTAAGATGGGCGAAAGTAAAAATGATCCATATCTCTATCCCGAGTGCCCTCAACCATTTCTTTTGGATGACATGGTTTTAGAATTATGTCAGTTAGATGAAATAATTCTCCAATTATTAGAATTACTTGAGACAGATACAAGCTATTTATCTCAAGCCGATAATCAAGGAGAATCATTGGGGACGCATTCGGAATCTAACAACATCGTCGAACCCAAAAGCACCTTTAACTCTTGTGAGGACTTGAGCGATAGTCGTCCCTATGTCGATTGTGCCATGAAGGACTCTCCATCAGTTTCCGCCAATGTGTTCGTAGACCTGAGCGATTCGACATACACCTTCTTTAACAAGAGCCAAGATAAGGGGAATAAAGGTTGGATTTGCCCACTGGTATTTAGCTTAGGTTTTACCCTTTCCGATAACCTCTTGCATTCTTGTCTAAAGCAAGGGCAATTAAGGTACCTCAGGCACTTCGGTGTTGTTCTGTCCAGTAAGTAACCGCCCGATCTGGACAAATTCCTTAAAATAAGATGAAACTTCATAAACACTCTCTAGCCACGGGGCCGTGTCCAGGTCAACACGCCCCGTGCCCACCTAAAAATTGACCATGGGGTCATGTCCAGGCCAACACGCCCCCGTGTTCAGAATACAGACAAAATGTGTCAGACTCTAGTCTGACCACGGGGTCGTGTCCAGTCGACATGGGGCTTTGGTCAGCGTGCTATCGTTTTCTATAAATGCAGCAAGATTCCTGCACATTTGGACCCATTCCAAAGACAAAGATCTGGTGGGATCTTCACATATACCCCATAAGGTATATTCCAAAGAAGATTCTCAACAACCATCTTGTCTTTACTACTTTTGTCTCTTGCCTTCTTCACAAAACTCCTCAAAACCTCCATTAAAGCTTGAAACCTCTATGATTTCAAGCTTTATTGTGATATTTGTTAGGTTTTTAACCAAAGAATCTTATCAAAAATAAGTTTTACAACACTGTTTTAAGTTATTTTTGCTCAGAAATGTTTCAAAAGTCAGAAAAATAATTTAAAGCACTAAGATTCCTTGTTTCAAAAATCTGCAGAATGGTAGCCACGGGGACGTGCTCAGTGAGCACGGGGCCATGGCCGGATTTACTGTTTCATTAACTTGAACTTTTTCGACTTGTTTTCTAAGAATGTCGAGCCAGAATAGCGGAATCTCTTCAGCTCACTCAAGGAACAATCGCACGGAAAGAAGGTCGTCGATCGAAGCAACCCTTGTGCGTTACGTAATGGCGCTAAGAGAGGCACTCGATGAGATGACTGACATCCGTAGAAGAAGTCCTAATCGACCGTATCAACTATCTAACGATGGGGCTAGAAAATAGCTTCCAAGAAATCAACCTTTTGCACCAAAGGTTGAACATTCTTCCAATGCCTCCTATGGAACCAATCTTCCCTCAAGAAGATTTGAACTTGGCATAAGAAGTTATTAATCCCACCGGATGGGACGACATTCCCCCGGAACCTCCTCTTGATGCCTTACAAGAGGTTCCGGTGGACGTCGCACCTCCTCCACCTGAGGAAGACAATGAGCCCGCTTTCCTTCTCCCCCGGGAGATAGAAGAATGGCTTAACGATGTGTGAGGGGCCCTTTCCGGAAAGAAGTTCTAAAAGCCTTATTCAACTGAAGGAATCATTTTTCGGAAATTTTGCTCTTATAATAAAAACATCTAGGCTAGGAATTCTTTGTGGTTTAAGATTTCTTGCATTCTATGACCTACTTATCTAGTTTTTAGTTTGTCCTTTTTATTTTTCTAGGAATTATGTATTTCACTCTTTAATGAATGATGGTTTTTGAGTATTAAATGGTGTTTGGATGATGTTGTAATGGTTGAACACACTCGAAAAGGTGGAGGTTACCACGGGAACTTTAAACCCACACCTCATGCATAAAAACAGAGCCTCCCAACAATTTTCCAGCATTACAACAAGTTCAGCATGGGGTTGTGCTCAGCCAACACGCCCCCGTGCCCAAGGTTCTGCAGAAAAACGCCCAGTTCAGGTAACTGGACACGGGCCGTGCTCACTGAACACGCCCCCGTACCCAGCCTTCTGTTTAATTATGATACTGGCAATCTGACCACGGGGCCATGCCCGGACCAACACGGGCCCTTGGCCAGACGCCCAGTAACAGAAATTTTGTTCTTAAACACCTTTTTACACATTCAATCAACCTAAAAACTTATTTTTGGGACACATTGAGGACAATGTGTAATTTAAGTGTGGGGGGATGCTCAAACCTTGAATTTTGCAAGTCCTAACAACAAGCCTTACACAAAACTCTATTGGAACCGCTTATCACCCCAAATTTTTTCAAAAAATTTTCGTTTTTTAATTGTCTTGGTTTAATTTGGGAATAACAAGTTTTAAAAAGGTTATATTTTTACAAATTTACAACCGATAGTGTTGTGATAAAAAGAACCAACAAAAGAAAATTATGAAACGGCATGACAAATCTAGTTAAAATTTGATTATATATACTTGATCACATTATAAACCCATTCCCACAATAAGTGAGTTTTGAGCCTTTATTGAGCATACAAGCATACATCTTTAAACTAAATGCTCATTTCTGGTTTCTTGTGTGAATAGACGCTTGGTTCTTACGACTCTAGAACTTGCAACGAAGATACATTCCCGGTCCTTACCAACTTAAACCCAAGTAAGTAAATGATGGAGGCATTAGGACTAACCCATTTTCCTTTCAATACCATTGTTTTTCATTTTCTTTATCACCTACCCAAAATCCCCCTAGTTAACCTCTTTAAGCCTAAACCTTTTCTTTCTAAACCCACAAAACAAACACCCCTTACCCACAAAAGCCTTTTTCTTTTCAACCCTTTTATTTTAGTAAAAAGCTCGGTTTTCATGTGACGTTTCTTTATCAAATATATATATATATATGAAGATCATGCGAGAACCACCTCTTATTGCGAGAACCAATGTGAATACAACCAAAAATGCCTAAAAATAGCTAAAAATCACACAAAAATATTTTTTTTTAATATTTTTATATAAAAATCGCTACTTTTCGAAGCAAAAAAATAAATAAATAAAAAAAAAAATTTTGCCACTAAAAGTAGCTATTTGAGCATAAAAAATATTAAAAAAAAATTTAGATTTTTTTTTTTATTTTTTTAGATTTTTTTAGGTTTTTTGGAGGTTTAGTTTTTAGCATTTTAGCTTGGGGGGGTGGGGGTGTAGGTTTTTGGGGGAGTGGGGGAGGGGGGTTTAGGTTTTTGGGGGGGGGGTTAGGTTTTTTTTTAGGTTTTTTGGGGGTTTTAGTTTTTAGCATTTAGCTTGGGGGGGGGGGGAGGTGGGTTAGGTTTTTTTAGGGTTTTTATAGGTTTTTTTAGCTATTTTAGGTTGTGTTCACATTGGTTCTCGCGGTTCTCGCAATAAGGGTGGTTTTCGCATGAACTCCTCCATATATATATATATATATAAATGAAAGTCTAGCAATAAACAAACAAAGTCCTCAAAGAAACTTTGTTTGAAGATGATTAGTTTGAATAAAAGTCACAAAAAATAAAAAGTTTTACGACAACCGATACTTTTTACGCTTTTAGCCATTTTTACTAGCCACTAACCAAAACCACCTACCCTAAGCCCAAGCCTAATCCTTTCCCCAAAGTCCTCTTGATATTTACGAAGGTTTATAGTTAAAAAGGAGGAGGATAAATTGCTTGGCAAGCATATGGTAGAAGTAAGTTCCATGCCGGTCTCGAGTGTTTCACAAAAATACATCTTCAGCCGAGTGTTGAGTGATCTCCCGTGAGGTATGTGAACTTGTATATAAATGGAATTTTAAAAAGGCATGTTATGCCCAAATACTTATTTCTCTTATGAAACGTTCTAAATAAAGCATAACGAATAGGATTGTAAATACTATAAAAATAAAACCCAATAACGATCTTGGATTCCCGACACTCAAGGCAAGCCCAAAACATCTCTTCTACCCATTCCATTTGGGAGTGTAAGCCACATAATAAAGAGTTTTGCTTGAGGACAAGCAAAGATTCAAGTGTGGGGATATTTGATGTGCGTAAAATGCAACATATAAATTACATCAAATAAGGCATAAAAATAACCCTTTTTTAGTACTAATGTTGGAAAAAGTGTGCTTTTGTATTCCTTTTGTATTTTCAGTACCAAATGAGCTTAAACGAACAAAAGGAACAAATATGCAGCAAAAACTAACATAAATACAAAGAAAATGAATAAACGTGGCATGTCGGACCCCTCGACAACATCTCCACAAGCAAAAACAAGAAACAGAAGGCTGACCACTTCCCGTGCCCACTGGACATGGGGGCGTGGTCAGATGTCTGCAGAAATGGACAAAGCTGTAGAAGCTTCTATGCCCACCACGGGGGCACGCCCAGCTCAGCACGGGGTGTGGTCAACGCTAAGATTTGCAGAATCTTGCAAATCTTGATAGTACAGATACGCTTCTGCACACGGGGTCGTGCCAAGCGAACACGGGGCCATGCGTAGCCTAATACAGACAATTGCAATTAATGAAGGAAGAGAAAAGGAATGGCCACGGGGGCGTGTCCAGCGGACACAAGGCCGTGGCCGAGCTTCTTTTTAGGCTATAAATAGGGGTGCTTGGTTCTCTTCAAAGGAATCCCTTGGCAAACCACTTCTCTCCTACTTTGCCACCACTCCACCACAACTACAACACCCACATCCACCACCATCATCAATCATCCACCTTAGAGAGTGTGCAGTAGTCTCGGGATCCAAGATTGATAGTAAGAGTTCTTGTCAATCAAAGGCCATGTTTGGCTAAGTCTCTTACATCACTTGGTGAAGACAAGCATTTAATGTACTACTTTTGATTTTTAATCTTTTCGCACTTTTTATTTGGTTTTGTATTAATGACTTTAATAACTAGTTTCTTATGTTGAAGGTGAAACTTCTTTATCATTTGTCCGTGGTGTCTTGGCATTACTTTACTGTCTATATAAAGTAAAAGATTTTCACCATTCATATCTCTACGGTCTATATAGAGATATGTTGGCTACCTGGTCGGGGGTTAAGGGAATGGCTTAGTAAGGTTCTTGCCTTGTTCCGTGTATAGATCCTGCAAGGAGTTGGGTCAAGCTTACTAGGACCTCCTTCAATACCCACTGGTATTGGATGTCAGCGGCTGCGAATGGCTTGACCCCCTCATATGTAAACTACTATTAATACATTAGACCGGCTACTTGGGATTGTATCCCTACTGACTCAAACCACTTAGCCGAGGGTAACGTCACCTTCAAAAGAAGGGCCTACCACTTTTCGAATTAATAACTTAATTAATTATCTTTCAATATTCCGACCCTTTGGGATTGTATCCTTGCTGACTTAAACCACTGGGTTGAGGGTAACGTCACCTTCAAAAGAGGGGCCTACTACTATAACTAAGATAATCTCAAAAAAGTGCAAAAGTGCGGAAATCATCAAAGGATACATTAAAGGCGAGTCAGATCCAAGTGATTCATCTTGTCTATATGTTTTATTTTTATTTTTATTTCAGCATTTTTAGTTTTTTATATTTCATATTTAAAAACCTATTCTAAAAATTTTTGGTTTGATTAGACGTTGAGGATAAACCGGTACTAAAAGCTCTTCTGTCCTTGGACGACCTCGGTATCTTACCAACGCTTAACTACGGTCATGATGGGTGCACTTGCCCATGTGTGTTTTTAGTGTTAGTAGAATATCGTGTTTTATAAATTTAAAACTTGACTAATGTGTAAAATGGGCTTAAAATATCAATAAAAACATATCACACCTTACACACACCAGCACCTTACCGGGAGTCTCCATCTCTATCTACTCGTCTACCTCTTCTTCTTCTTCTTCCTCTACCTCAACACTCTCTCAAACTAACTCTCCTAAACTCTTTCCACTACGGGTAGTAGTAGCCTTAGCTGAATGGTTAGCCGGGTTTGGGTAGGTATTTCCTAAAAACTGACCGGGGGATTCTCTTGAAGTTGTTTAGCTATACCACCTACTTGTCGCTGAAGATCTAAGAGTGCGGATTGTTGGTTCTTATTGTGAAGCTCTTGATTTTTATTTATTTGCTCTTGATTTTTAGCGAAGTTCCCAAATTCGGTTAAGGTTTTCCGAGTAACCTGATCTCTCACCATTAATTGAGCAAACATCTCCTCAATCCTACTTAGACTACCCTCTGAACCTTTACCGCTATTTTGACCCTCTTGATTTGACCCCCACCGCTAAACTGACCCCATGAACCTGAACTACCAAACTGACCTCCCTGACCTGACCCTCCACTAGTGTATAGACCTGGCCCTCTATTTTGATACTGACCGGATGGAAAACCAGGAGGATTACTGGAAGATCGGAAGTTATTATTATTACTACTATGCCAGTTGGAGTTATAATTAGAATTATTATTGTTAAACGGACCCCTAGACTGACCGGGTATGTACTCTACCTGCTCGAGTGTATGTGTGGGACAATCTACCGTATCGTGGCTTCCCCTACACACTTCACATCTATCTACTTTTTCTTAATCTCATTAAGCTCCTGTTTGAAAGTTTTCTCCATCCTATCTAAAGCAGCAGCTACCGATGAGTCCAAGCCAACTTGGTGCACCCCTCGAGTGGCTAAGGAGGTGCTAGTCACAGGAATGGAAGTCCTGTTGGTAGCGCTATAGTCCATATTAGAATGGGTAAAACTCTCAAATAAATCATTGCACTCAACTACTGTCTTTTTACCCATGAGTTGCCCTCCAACAGAAGTATCAAACCGAGTTTTGATCTCGGGGGTGAGACCATTGTAGAAATTTTCTACGAGTGCCCAATCCGACAAACCATGCTGAGAACAACGAGAAATAAAAGTTTGGAATCTCTCCAAGGCCAGGTGGTAAGGCTCATCAGGCTCCATCCAGAACGAATGGATCTGATCGCGGAGACGAGATGCTTTGGCAGGTGGGAAATATTTAGCTAAGAAAGCATCTCGTAATCCTGCCCAGGTGGTGAAACTTCCCGCTGGCTGCGAATCGAACCAGATGGCTGCGGGGCTAGCGAGAGAAAATGGGAAAACCTGAAGGTACCGGGCATCTAGATTAACACCCTCAATAGAGAAGGTGTTACACAGGCGGGTGATTCAGTTAATGTGTGCGGGAGCATCCTCATCATCACGGTCGTGGAATTGGCATGAATTAGTGATGGCTGTCATGATGTAGGACGGGATTTACAAGGACCTATCATTAGCGATGTTGGGAAGGGTGATGGGTGAAGAAGCACTGATGAAATCGGTGGTGGCTTGTTCGTAAACGGTTCAGTTATTGGCCATTTGGGTATTGGGTGTAGGACTAGGTGTAGGGGAACGGGAATGGGAATGTGGTGGGGAATTGTGGGATGACGACTTCGGAGTGAAGTCAAAGGCTGGTGGTTTAGATTGTAGTGTAGAGTCAGAAGTAGCTGAAGATGAAGTAGAAGATTTACTAACCTTTAAACTAGAAGACGAGAAGGCAAACTTGTGGATCGGCAGCTTCGGTGGTCCCTAAGATCGTGTATGGGGCATTCACTGCAAAACCGAAAATAAACAAGTAAGACGACTCTAACAAACGACTCTAGAAAAAAAACAAAAAAGACACTAGAACTATTTAGACTCATACGACTCGAAAACACACAAGTAGCACGTAATGATATCAGATGAGGTCCAAACAAAGTAATCAACGCAATTGCCAAGAGTCCCCGGCAACGGCGCCAAAACTTGATGTGCTAAAAAGTAGTTTAATAGAAATAACTAAATTAACCTAATTCTAGACTCTAAGTAATACTCTAGACTCACTAAGACACACTAAACTACTAACCGGTAAGTATACCGATCGACTCTAGTATAACTAATGTAAGTCCGGATATCGAACCCACGAGACTCTATCAAATTATGCTAATTACTTTATCTAGACTAACTCTGATGCGACAATTAACTATTTTTATGTTTCAAGGGGGGGGGGGGTTTCTAGAATCCTAAGAATGCAATTAAAACTAAATTAATTAACTAAGTTAACTAAACGAATTACTTCGGACTTTACTCAGATGGTGGAAACACTACCTAAACTGGAATCCTGATTGCTTTTAGTTAAAATTATATTTGGAAGTTGTCTACTATGGAACCGGTGTCATTAAATTCTCACCTCTCGGGAAATCTAAAGGACCCCTAACCCTTCTCAAGAGCACGCTATGATACCCTAAAGGTTGTTAAATTACCGGTTATTACACTCTTTTGCAAGACATCTAATGGATTTATAAAAGTATCCTACAAGGCTCACTCCCTGTCGAGTTCTAAACCAAGGATAGACTTGTTTTCTCAGTTAGACTTGCTAGACATTAGCCAATAGGTTTACTCCCAACGAAGCTCCTACCTTTCAGTTTAATGACTTAGACCTAGCAATAACCTCGCACCTTGCAGCTATTGAGAATTAGTAGAACACTTGATTTTATGAGATTACCGAATATTACTTCTAAGGTTTATCGGGCGATTTAAACCTAAAGATTAAAGATTTATTATGTCATATCGACAGTCACAAAATCTAAAACCTAGCACGACTCTATTATGTGATAAAGACCATCACCAAGATTCATGTGAAGCAATAATCAATATTCAAACAACATCAAGCATGCATATACATCTAACCAATAGAACAAGTCATTTACAATTCATAAATAAACCATAGTTTTCACAAATCCGTAATATTAATCAAAACGTAAGCAATCATTCATCTAAGTCTAGGTAGTTCAACAAGTTTAGCCAATCAAAGTCATGAAAAACATCAAACACGAAGTATAATCAAGAACACGAAACATGACGGTGAAAGAAAGACGAAAGTAAAGACACCCGAATGGCAAATATGCAACCGGAATGATTCCCGCAATTCGTATCTTCAACCGATAGCTTCCTGAACTCGAAAACGCTCCAAAAGATCTATGAATTTCGTCCATAAGCATCTTTGTTAATAAAGTAGGGTTTCTGAATGATTATCATGATTTTATACGTAACCCTGATCTCATAACAAAGAAGAGCAGCCCAATCACCCCGTCGCGTCGCACGACGGGTAACTGTCTTAAGGGTCGCGCAGCGCGACGGCCTAATTTCACAGTTATTGTTTGTTTATTGCTAGCGGGACACGACGGGTAAAGTAAATCAGTGTGGCGTGACACGACATGCCAATTTTCATAGACTCATTCATTTTTGAAGCAGTTTCAGCATCCCAAAGATCCGGAATTCATTCTAACTTGTTTCCCAGCCGTTAACTCTTCGTTTTTCGACATTTTTAGCACTAGGAACCTGGAAATACAAGAATTGTTCAAAGTAATGAAATTCTAACTAAATCTTAAACGAATGAATACGAATTATGTACAAACTTTACACGATAAATGGATGTATTTTGTAATACATCAGCAATCTTATCCGTAGTGTCAAGTACAAGTTCTGGGCCGGTAATTTGGCTCTCGCCAACTTCCGCCCAGCACAATGGTGACTGGCATTTACGACCGTACCTGGAAACACTAGATGTCGTTCCCACCCATTTCCAAAATCAATAACACTTACTCTCAGCATGTCTTCGAGTGTTTGGATGGTACGTTCAGTCTGACCATCCATTTGTGGGTGGTAAGAAGTGCTCATGTCCAACTGTGAGCCAAAAGATTTGTGCATAGCCTACCATAATTCGGAGGTGAAATGCGGATCACAATAAGAGATAATGGATGTTGGCACTCTGTGCTTGGCAACTACTTCCTTCAAGTAGACGACTGTAAGTTTCGAAAACTTGTTAGTTTCTTTGATCATGAGGAAGTGTGCAGACTTGGTTAAATGGTCTACGATCACCCAGATGGTATCATTTCCACTTTGGGATCTTGGTAATCTGGTGACGAAATCCATGGAAATTTGCTCCCATTTCCATGTTGGCAACATGGGTTATTGCAGTAAGCCCGACGGTTTCTGGTATTCGATCTTGACTCTAGCGCAGGTCAAGCATTTGCTAACATACTTAGCAATAATGGCTTTCATGTTAGGCCACCAATACAGGTTTTGAGATCGTGATACATCTTGTCAGAACCAGGATGTATCGAGTAGCGAGACTTGTGCGCTTCGTCCATCACAAGTTCTTGGAGATTTTTGTAGGATGGAACCCAGATACGGTCCTTGAAGTAGTGAGTGCCGTCGTCCTTAATTTCGAGCTTCTTTTCCATGCCCCGCATGGATTCAGCTAGAAGGTTTTCCGCCTTTAGTGCTTCAACTTGATCGTTTCAGATCTGGTTAGGAAGGTTCTAGTGAATGGTAAGCTGTAAGGCATGAACACGCTTGGGTTTGGTTTCTTTCCTACTAAGGGCATCGGCTACAACATTAGCCTTGCCTGGATGATACTTGATCCCGCGTTCGTAATCGTTAAGAAGTTCAACCCATCTGCGCTGCCACATGGTCAACTCTTTCTGGTCCAATATATGCTGGAGACTCTTGTGATCGGTATAAATCGTGCACTTGGTAGCGTACAAGTAATGTCTCCAAATTTTGAGTGCGAAGATGACTGCCCCGAGTTCCAAATCGTGCGTTGTGTAATTTCATTCGTGGACTTTGAGTTGTCGTGAAGCATAAGCAATAACTTTCTCGCGTTGCATCAACACGCAACCGAGCCCTTGAATAAACGCGTCGCAGTAGACGACAAAGTCGTCGGTACCTTCAGGTAACGAAAGATTATGAGCAGTACAAAGGTTCTTTTTCAGTTTCTGAAATGCAGACTCCTGAGCATCATTCCACTTGTATGCAATACCCTTCTGGGTAAGAGTCGTGAGGGGTTGAGCAATCTTTGAAAATCCCTTGATGAATCTACGAAAGTATCCTGCCAGTCCCAAGCAAGAAGTCGTATTTCAAGAACTTGGCGTACAGTTTCTCGTTGTGTAAAAGCTCTAGCATAAGCCGTAGATGATGTTCATGCTCTTCTCGATTCCTTGAGTTGATCAAAATGTCATCGATGAAGAAAGATGGCACATTCCGTATGTGTCAATAAATTGCAAATGGAGCTAACTCCCGGAGTGCCACCCATTAGCTAATTCAACGACGTGCTTAGAGGTTAACGGGGTAGGCCTAGACTTAAGCTTCTTACTAATACGTAGGGATGCATAGTGTCACGACCCCTGACCCCACCCTGGACGGGAGCCGCGAGTAGTCAAGTGGTACCGGTGGTTTATTTTGAAAAAGTATTGTAGCGGAATTTTTCATCAGGACCGTGAGTTAGGAAAATATCAGAGTTTTGAAACACCGGATTTTATTTATTAAACAGATGGGATAAACCCATGTTTTGCAAAGGTAGCTTTAATATGGGATAAGCTTGAATGCATAAAACAACTTTTCTTGATTTAATTTAATTAATAAAATAAGCCACTTCTATAAGCCTTTTGGTGTCGTATCACGTCTCTTATTCCGATCTACTGTCATTACCTGAAACGCGTTTTAAAAATATTTGGTCAGCAGGAAATACTGGAGAGTTCATTCAGTTTGTACAAAAAGACACATTGTTATAATTTACAGCATTAAGGGTTTTTATATTTGCCCCTATCTTAATTAGCTGGTTCAGCTGTCACTCGACCGAATCTATGACTGTGGACATATCACAAATTAGGCTCGCCCACCTAAGTGATAAATCGTTAGTAGTAATGTGCATAAAACCCCCACATACTGCCAGTAATTAAAGATTAGCAAAGACTTAATCACTATAAAGTATAACTGGAAAACATTTAGGGTTTTGTAAAGCAACTTTAATAAAAAGAGAATGACTCACCTTGTTAGCATATAGTCTTGATTAAACAAGCATCTTGATTCTAAGCACCTACTTTATAGTTCTGAATCTTCTGATGATTAATCATCTTGTTTGATAGTAAGTGTACAGTTTTGAGTTTTCTGATAGTTAAACATTTAGTTTAATAGAGTGGAATACGTATTAGTGTTATACCAAATCAAACCTAACGATGGTCACAAGATCAGAACCTTAACGAAATTCACAAAATATAGTCTTGTTTAGACACCACTTTGGCATTCATTTCTTAACGAAATTCACAAAGTATAGTCTTGTTTAGACAACACTTTGGCATTCGTTTCTTAACAAAATTCACAAAGTATAGTCTTGTTTAGACAGTACTTTGGCATTCGTTAGTTGGTTCCTGAATCGATCGGACAGAATATCGTATCGGTGATTATTGGTTATACCACCAACGTATAGAGAGAAGAATATAGAAGAAATGAGCAAAGGAAAATGAATCCTAAGCTTCCTAGTGGTAGCCAAGGGATAAGTCTTACCCCTATATAGAATTTCCCTAGGTGTTATCTTCCTTAGTTGAACCTTCCCTAGATAAAACCTTCCCTAGATAAAACCTTACCTAGATAAAACCTTCCTTAGATAAAACCTTACTTAGATAATACCTACCCCATATATATCTATTTTTCATGTATATCTATTTAGGTGTTTAATAAATCTTACTTAGCTGATTAATTAATCTTGCTTAGCTTAATTAATCTTGCTTAGCTTAATTAATCTTGCTTAACTGAATAATTAATCATATTTAACTTAATTAATCTTACTTAACTGATTAATTTTCCTTAACGGTTTAATTAAGTAATTCACTTAGCCGATTAATTAAATAACGTATTTAGCTGATTAATTAACTTACTGCTAAGTTTCCTTTCATGTTATGTTTCCTTAGCTATTAAGTTTCTTAACTGCTAAGTTAAGTTTTACATAACCATTAAGTTTACTTAAACACTAAGTTTTCTTAACTATTAAGTTTGCTTAATCATTAAGTTTACTTAATTGCTAAGTATTCTAGTTTAACAACTTCCTGCTTATGAGTTCTAATTTCTAATGGAACTCGTATTAGTGTATTAACTCAATTCAACTTTAACGATAATCACGAGATCAAAACCCTCACGACGAATGACAAAGTATAGCCAAGTACTGGCAGCACTTAAACATCCGTTGGATCGGTTTCAATCGATCGGATAAAGTATCGTACCAGTGATTAGAGTTATTACCCTAATAACGGGCAGAGTTTCGGGGTTTAGGGTATAATATCGAGCTACTATTTTGATATAATAGAAGCTAAGAGAAAGAAAAGAATTGAGCAGTTTGAAATGCCCAAACTTCGTCCAATTTATAGCTGAATTTTAGGTCTCTCGCGGCCCGCGTAAATTTGAAGGGGGATCCTTCGCGGCCCGCGAGGCCATAAAGGCGGTTTGAGGGTTGATGAGTTGTCGACACGTGGCGACACCAGGTGCGTGCCTGGTGTTGACCTATCGCGCCCCGCGTAAGCCAAAGACAGAGTCTTCGCGGCCCGCGAGCGCCACAAAATTTTTGTTTTTCTTGATTTCTTCAAGCACGAAGGTATTTCGGGTCCGTTTCTTGTATTCGGGGTGTATTTAGGAGTGTTTTAGGGCATCTTCATGCAGGTCCTTGCATCCTCCCCACCTTATTTAAAATCTCATCCTCGAGATTTACTGGAAATTTGGAGGAATATTCTTACTTCGTCGCAAATCTTAGTTTCCAAGTATACTCTGGTCCTTGCTTTGAATTCCACTCTACTTGATCAGGACCATTTTCCATGGTTTGAGATTCTTATCCTTGACTTGTAAGATCTTTCAATGGACTTGAAGTTTTCATTTACCTCTATATCTTGTAGAGGTACAAGTAAAAATTTATCAGCTAGGCGTTTCTTAAGTTGCATACATGAAACACATTATGTATTCATGTCATTGGCAACTCTTGCTGATAAGCTACTGATCCAATTTGCTTAATTGGTTCAACAAATTTTAGACTTACTTTTCTTTCTTGCCGAATCAGATTATTCCCGGAGAGACTTTTAGTAGTATTCTTTCTCTGATTTAAGTTTCAATGGTTTGCCGATCTCATGGCTTGATAGTTTCTTGTATGTCTAACATATTGGATGATACTATAACTAACTATGGGAGAATCTTATGAATGATACTTGCACCAATATTTATCACACATGTACTTAGCATGTCTTTTTTGGTTGGTAGTGTTCCTTTACACTGCTCAAAATAAGTCGAGTTAAAATTTTCCTGAAAATGAGAAGTGAAATGACTGTCTTGATTTAATACAATAGATAACGGGATTCTATGTAATGAGACTATTTTGTCCCCACACGACTTAACTAAGCGTTTTATACTAAAGGGTTTCCTTCATTTGTAGGGATTGAGCAGACTTGGTTAATCGATTTACAATCACTCAGATTGTGTCGTTTCTTGTTTTGGGTAATTTGGTAACAATATCCATTGTTATCAATCTCATTTCTGTAATGATATTTTTATCGTTGAGGCAAACCTAAAGGGTTCAAATGTTTAGTTTTGCAAATAAACTAAATACTTGTAACTGGCTACATCATTCTTTATTCCTATTTATCCTCAATTCTTATTCAAACATTGATACTTAGTCTTATGAGCTTTCCTAAGAATTAGGTATGTTTCCTTAGATAGGTATCCAAATTCTTTTCTTATGGAATTTCCAAATTCCATCAGTTCTTTTTTCTGGTTCCTTCATTATTCCTTTATAATCCTTCAGCATCATCCTTGATTGCTGTTTCTTGGGTACTCTTTAATTATTTTATTAAATCTATCCGCAATTTAATCTAAGAGCACGTACTTATTTCGGTTTCTGAAGGCATCTACTACTACATTAGTCTTAAATTTGTGATATAACAATCGGTGTTGTTCCTAGTCTCAGATGAATTCTGAGTTTCTCCTCACGATCGGGTGATATTCCAAGTAGCTCTTCTGGGAAAAACGTCGGTCGGGATTTCTTGCAGTTCCATGCCTCTAGTGTTAATGAACCCCTAGACCATATACGCTATATCTTACTTCCGTGCATAACTCACAGCTTTCATCACAAAGATGAACTTTGTCGGCCGGTCTGTCTTGTCTCCTTGTGGTCATTTCTCCGGTTGGCTTTGCAAATCTCAATCTAATTAAGTAATTACCTCTGGAATCATCGTTTCCATTTGTTCTTTTTTTTATGAGGCAGGCAGAATTTCCTTTCTGTCAGTTCTTTCCATTTCATGGCATACGTCGTGATCATGCGTTTCGAAGGTCAGGTCTCACTATCTTAATGTCTAAATTTTTGAAGCATACATTACTTCATCCTTTTTAGCATTTATACTTTTGGGTTGGACAATTTTAGTCCTTTTCAGCCCATGTATTGTTGTAACAGCTCCTTTATTACTGGTAATCTTAGTAGGATTATAAGTGAAGAATCTTTGTAAGTGCATCGAGTTATGGTTACTTTTATTTTTGTAGGAGTTCTTAAAGAAAGTAGAATTACTTTTATTAGTGTAAGTTTTTAGACGTGTTGTGCCTAGCACAACTTTAGTTGCAGGTTTCCTAATGCGTTAATAATCTAAGGTAACGTAAAGGGAATTCTTAAACTTTCGATGGCATCCCAACATAAAGGGTTTACATCGTTCATCTTGTCACACGAGTTACGAGAAGGGTGATTAAATGGAATAATGTTTGATATCGGAATTATAGATGTATACAAGAGATTCCTAATAAAGAAATCTAGAATTATTAGTGACGCACACATGCTCGTGTTTCATTTGAAATTGTCAATCCTTTTGGTTTTTTGGATTTCCTTATAGATATACATATATATATATATATATATATATATATATATATATATATTTCACATACTCTAATATACAAACCTTGCATAAGGTTAATGTATTTAAAAGATTGATATTTCCAAAAACAAGTCAGATATCAGGTCATGATACTATTTAGGGAATTCTGTCACTTGTTTGACATATTATAAACCCCATCATACCCGGTTCTCGCCGGAGAGGTAACCTCATCTTACCCGGTTCTCGCCGGAGAGATAATTTGTATTTCCCATAAATAGAATCTTCTTAATTCATGATTTAAAATGAATCTTTTATTAGGGCTTTTATCAAATAACAAGGTAATTAGTATGCACATGATGGATCATATTTTAGAACCATGTAGTACCAATAAATAAGAAATAACAGTGGCCAAGTGTTATCGCTTATTTACCATACTTACAATGTTTTAGTCATCATCCTCACGGCATACCAACATCCATCACACTTTACTTATGCAAGTAATTAGCTTATCTCGAGGCTAATACTAAAGTATATTTCTTAAGTTCAAGTCTAAATACTATCCTTGTTACTACCAAATAATAATTTCCTAACTCTTTCATTTAAGCTTAGGTATTATTATCACAACACCTATTGGCTTAAAGCAGTGGCTCTGATACCACCTTCTGTCACGAC
>JARYGA010001893.1:0-11046 GCA_030545235.1 Helianthus tuberosus
AATCAAACAAACCAACAAAAAAACACTTACTGTTCAGATCAAAAGCCCAAACCAGCAACCAAACCAACAAAAAAACAATTATTGTTAAGATCAAAATCCCCAAACAAGCAACAAAACCAACAAAAAAACCCGTTCAAAATCTCATCCTAAAGTTTTCGATTTATTTAAAATACATGAACATTAACCATTTCTAGAACACTTTCAGCCCATAAAAACATATTAACAACCATTTCAACAAAAAATCAAGTGTGAAATGATATTTCAAGAACACTTACCGGATCTAGAACCGTCCGATGAACACGAAGAAGATCTTCAAACCTTCTTCTCTCACACACACACTTGTGCGTGTGTCTTTGTGATAAAGATTGTTATTTCTCTATCTAAAACATCAACTTTCTCTCTCTAAAAACATTCATCGTGCCATCATTCTCTCTCTAAAACAACAACTTCAAACTTTTTCTCTCTCACACACTTGTATGTGTGTTCTTGGTGTTATAGATGAACATGATGAAGATTGTTGTTTCTCTCTCTAAAACAACAAATTCCTCTCTCTAAAAACCTTCATCTTGCCGTCGTTCTCTCTCTAAAACAACAATCTTCAAACATTTTCTCTTTTCACACGATGTAGATCTGAACTTGAATATCTAAACTTGTGTTTGGTGTTCATCATGATCTTGATTGAAGACAGAGGAGAGAGAGATAACATGTGTGTGTAAGAGAAATAAAGTTGATGTGTGTGAGAGAAAAGTCAGATTTTCAATACCTTAAATGCCCTTCTCCTTTACTTGTGTATAATTTATGGTTTTATTTAAATGTAAAAGACACCAAAAAAAGCTCAACCATTGATCTACTTGGATGAAACAAAATCAATGGACGAGGTTGGGTTTCCAAGGTTTTCTAAAAAAGATGGGGTTTTCCATATAACCCAACCCTATATATATATATATATATATAGAGAGAGAGAGAGAGAGAGAGGAAGTGTAGAATACAAATCCCCTAATCATACATTACGTACGCGATCATAATAGCCCTACACATGTCCTTAATTCAGTTTTCCTACATAAGGGTATATCATACAATCCATTCAATCAGTAGAGGGAAAATTAGACAAGTCCTTCAATAAGCAGATCACGAGTTCGTTACACCACTGTCCCAGTAATTATGAATCGTATCAGTTTCAAATATTCAAAATTTTTATAGCTATACATTGCGGTTTTCATTTCTACGTGGTTAGGGTTTAATCGATTATTGTTTTCAATGGATCCACAGAGCAACACTGAACGAAACACAGATGTTGATTGTGAAGACGTTGAATTCGTCAGTGAGCATGGTGGTGACCAAAGAGTTACGAATTACGATTGAGGAAGTTAGAAATCCCATTTTTGCAAATGTTGTAAATGAGGGTTCCAATAGAAATTAATTTCTCACATTATTTAAACAAATCGCATGTTATGAAAAGCATGAAATACAAGTTCGCATGTTTATAAAGTCGCATGCTATATAATTTCACATGTTTATAATGTCGCATGTTATACAAGTTAGCATGTTATACAATTTAGCATGTTATACAATGTAGCATGTTATACAATTTAACATATTATACAATGTAGCATGTTATGCAATTTAGCATGTTATACAATGTAGCATGTTATGCAATGTAGCATGTTATGCAATTTAGCATGTTATAGAATGTAGCATGTTATACAATGTAGCATGTTATACAATTTAGAATGTTATACAATTTAGCATGTTATACAATTTCATGTTATACATTTTCGCATGTTATACAATTTTGCATGTTGTTATGGAAACCCAAATTCGCATGTTAGTTACAACTATTCGCATGTTAGTTAAAAATTCGCATATTATACATTTTGTATGTTAGTTACAAGTATTCGCATGTTCGATTATGGTCGGTCGTTGTTTTTCTTACTCAGTTGCTTCCGCACAACTGACAAGAACAATCACATCAAAATTTTATCATTCTAGTAAATATTGCTGTCGATTGGAGATATATTACCTCCCAAAGCTGCTGTAATTGTCATAATCGTCGGATGAAAAAATGATTGGATGAAATCGCACCGGCGGACGTCGATTGTAGAAGAGTTGGTTGGAGAAGAAGAAGGTATCGGACGACATTACCGGGATTTTGATAGAGGAATTGTCAATTTTATCCTCCGCGGTTGGTTTTATGTATATTAATTTGATTAATTTAATCATATAAATTAATTTTGCAACGTTCAATAGATAGAAGATCGAGTGGCTGGGCTTATCGCGTCATAATGTAGGATAAGAGGTATTGTACGTTAACCGGTCTCTCTCTCTCTCTCTCTATATATATATATATATATATATATATATATGGAAATGGTAAAATGAGAACCACCTTGAGTTATGAGAACCATGAGAACTAGACATTACAAAAGGTTTTTTCAAAAAAGACTCTCAAAATCTTAAAAAATCACTTGTTCCAACAAAAAAAATAAAAAAAAATATCGAATGCAAAAATTTCCATCAAATGTAAAAATTTACATCGTCGTAAACAAAATTTACATTAGGTCTAAAAATCGACTTAACATTCTTTTTGCTCTATTTTTACAGATGTGTTTATAATATTTTCTTTTACGTTTGTGCAAAAAATGGTGTCCCAACTCGCGCGTAAAATGGAAGTTCTCATGGTTCTCACAACTCGTGGTAGTTCTTAATTGAACTGGATCCATATATAGGGTAGGGTTAATGCGAGAACAACGAGAACCAATGTGAACACAACCAAAATAAACCCACCACACCCCCACTCAAAGACCTAAACCCCACACCCACCCCACCACAACACAAAAAACCTACCCCCACCCCCGAAATAATAATAATAATAACTAAACCCTAAAGCTAAATGATAAAAATGTTTTTTATACAGTTAAATCGCGTCTTTTACAAAGAAAAAATTATAAATAAAAAGTCGCGATTTTTAAGGAAAAAAAATAACGTGTTTTTTAAGTTGTTTTAATAGTTTTGGTTGTGTTCACATTGGTTCCCATGGTTCTCGAAATATATATATATATATATATATATATATATATATATATATATATATATATATATATATATAGGGAAAGGTTAAAATGAGAACCACCTCCAGTTGTAAGAACCATGAGAACCACTTCAACCAATCAGATTATTACAACAAAAAGGGTATTTAGGTCATTTACTTTATAAATCACTTTCAAATGTCAGTTGTGATCTGTCTCTTTATCTCTCTTCATTTATTCTTTGAAACTCTCTCTCTCTTCATGTCTGATGAAGATTCATCTTCATCTTATGAAATCGTTTTCTTTTAGTCCAAATCAAGTGGTCAACTAAGTTTGAAGAGTAGATAACCATTTTTCAACAGTAGATTGCTACATGGAGTCGGTGGTGGCCGGCGATGGCAGCCGGCGAAGCAACGACACAGCGGCGGCGACAGTAAATGTGGAGTCGGTGGTTGCCGACGATGACGGTAAAGGTGGGGGTACGTCGGAGTTCCGATTCGGTCGACGACGGTAAGACCAACCGATGTAGGCTCCGATTCGGAGCTCCCCCCCTGCTTGATGAAGACCGGTGACCCAGGTCCGGCTCTTCTTGATCTCCTGTCCGACCGACACAGGTCCGGCGACGGGGGTATCTTTCTGGTGGTGGGCCGGCGGCAGCGCCGCCGTGAGCGGCGGAGGCCCTGGTCTCCTCCCGACGAGTTGATGATTTATCTGGTATTTTTTTTGGCCTGTGTTCTTCTTTTTTTATGGGTTTAGTTGATTTTCTGGTGATTTCTTGGCATGTGTTCTTCACATGTGTTCTTGAATGATCTTATTTTTGTGGGTTTATTGGGGGTGTTTCTGTTCTTGATCTTATTTAGTGGGTGTTGATTTCTTGTGGGTTTCTCTCTCTAGGATCTGATGGTTTTTTGAATCTGATGGTTTTTTGATGGGTTTTGTTGGTGATTTTGTAAATGTGTTGGCTGCTGGTGATTTTTGTGAATGTGGTGAATGTTTGATCAGTGATTTCGAATGTGTTTGAATGTTTAGATAGTGAAAAAAAATGTGGGTTTTGATACGATCGATGGGGTGGCGATGATGCAAAAAAAATAAAAAAAGCGTAGATTTTGATGACGATGGCGCGGCAAGGACGGCGGAGGGTAGGGTTTTTGATCCTGCAACCCCACTTTTGCAGCCTCTTGATTATCGGATAATCTGAGCCAAACCCCGTTTTTATTTTCGAGATACCCTTTGGTTTTGATGTTTGTTGGGTTTTTATATTTTTTTTGAGGCGTCGATGATGATAAATCTATCTGAGACACCTACCGAGTAGCGATTTTCTGGATGCGTTCGTTTTGTGTAAAAAACTTTTAGATAAAACGTAAAACGTAAAAAGTTTTACGTAGAACGTAAAACGTTTTACGTAGAAACGAAAAAAGTTTAACGTGAAACGTAAAACGTAAAAAGTTTTTACGTGAAACGTAAAACGTAAAAAGTTTTACGTCAAACGTAAAACGTAAAACTTTTTAACGTAGACCGTAAAACTTTTTAACGTAAAATTAAAAAAAAAAAATTAAACCGTAAACTTTTTTAACGTAAACCGTAAACTTTTTTAACATAAAACGTAAAAACGTGAAGCGTAAAAAGTTTTATGTAAAACGTAAACAGTTTTAACGTAAAACGTAAAAAGTTTTAACGCAAAACGTAAAACGTAAAAAGTAAAAAGTTCTACGTACAACGTAAAAAGTAAAAAGTAAAAACTTATACCGCAAAACGTAAAAAGTTTTACGTAAAACGTAAATTTTTTTTAGTAAAACGTAAATTTTTTTACGTAAAACGTAAAAAAAACGGCGCGTAAAACGTAAAAAAACGTTAACGTAAAAAACTGGGGCGTAAAACGTAAAAAACCGGCGCGAAAAAAAGTAAAAAACGTTAACGAAAAAAAACCGGCGCGTAAAACGTAAAAAAAACGTTAACGTAAAAAACCGGGCCGTAAAACGTAAAAAACCGGCGCGTAAATCGTAAATAACGTTAACGTAAAAAACCGGCGCGTAAAACGTAAAAAAACGTTAACGTAAAAAACTGGCGCGTAAAACGTAAAAAACCGACGCGTAAAACGTAAAAAACCGACGCGTAAAACGTTAAAAATCGGGGCGTAAAACGTAAAAACCGACGCGTTGAAAAAACAAGGCGTGAGAAAGCCGGGCGTAAAAACGGCGCGTCAAAAAACGAGGCGTGAAAAGGCCGGGCGTAAAAACGTTAAACGTAAAAATATGTAAATAAATCTGAATTTGAAAATGTTTAATAAAAAAACTAGGTTTAAAAAATAAAAATCTAATATAATAAAAATCTGAATTAGAAAATGTTTAATAAAAAAAATCAGTTTATAAATAAAAAACAATTAAGTAAAAAATGTAATTAATGAAAAGGACAAAAAAGATAATTAAAAACTAATATATATAAAAAGACAAAACAAAGTAATTTTACTAAAATACCCTTTAACAATAAAATATTAAAGACATAATAAGACAAAAAATACTTAATATTATTTTTTAAGTACTTTTAATCTCATCCATCCATCTCCTTGATCTAAAGGCCAGAAAGTGGTTCTCATGGTTCTTACAACTGGAGGTGGTTCTCATTTTAGCCATCCCCTATATATATATATATATATATATATATGAGATGGTTATCTTGAGAACGCTAAATATTGCGAGAACGAATTAAAAAAACCAATCAAATTCAAAATTTTTAATACAACATTAAATTACAACATTAGCATTTTAGCTTGTGGGGGGTGGGGGGGTTAGGTTTTTTTTTGGGAGGGGGGGTGGGGTGGGGGGTTAGGTTTTTTTTTTTTTTGGGGGGGGGGGGTGTGGGGGGGGTGGGGGTTCGATTTTTTTAGCTATTTTAGGTTGTGTTCACATTGGTTCTCGTGGTTCTCACAATAAAGGTGGTTCTCGCATGAACCTTACCCTGTATATATATATTATAGGGTTAGATTCATTTGAGAACAACTCCATTAATAGTGAACACCAGTGAACTAATCCTAGGCTCCTAGCCCTTGATTATAAATACATAAGTGTAAATCAATGGTTAGGATTTATTCACTCAGTTCACAAATACACTAGTTTTCACTCTATAACCTCACCATATATATATATATATATATAGGAAAAGGATCCGTTAGGACCACCATTTATTGCGAGAACCAATGTGAACACAACAAAAAATACCTAAAAAATCTAAAAAACACACAAATTTTTTTTATTTTTTTTAATATTTTTAATAAAAATCGCCACTTTTCGTCAATTAAAAAAATTAATTTTTTTTCTTTTTTAAAACTAAAACTAGCAATTTTTATTAAAACAATATTAAAAAAAAAATTGTGTGTTCTTTAGATTTTTTTTTAAGTTTTATGGGCTTTAGCTTTATGGTTTAGTTTTTAACATTTAGGGTTGGGGGGGTGGATTAGGTTTTTGGGGGGGTTTAGTTTTTAGCATTTAGCTTGAGAGGGGTGGGGGGAATAGTTTTTTTTTTTTTTTTTTGGGGGGGGGGGGGGTTGGGGGTTAGGTTTTTTTAGTTTTTGGGTGGTGTAGTGGGTTTATTTTATTGTGTTCGCATTGCTTCTCGCAATAAATGTGGTTCTCGCATGAACCCTACCCTATATATATATATATATATATATATATAGGGCCAGGATCATTTCAGAACCATAAATATTTACAGAACTCGCAGAACTCCTAATAAACAAGCTTTTTATTTATACATTTTTATGTTTAGGACAATTTTATCATTTATTATGTGTATTTTTACGATTACATACATACTAAGAGTCATTTTAACATTTTTATATGTAATTTTATAATTACACGTATGTAAACTAGGTTTTTTACATATATGTAATTAGTTATGACACATATATATAATTTGGCAATTAAACATATGTAAACGACTTTTAACATGCATGTAATCAAAGAAATACAGATAATATATGATAAAAAGATCCTAAATACAAAAACTTATATATAAAATGATTGTTTATTAGAAGTTCTGTAAGTTCTGCAATTATTTAGAGTTCTGAAATGATCCTAACCCTATATATATATACATATATATATATATACATATATATAGTGTGAGGTTCATTGGGGAACACTAAAAAAGTGGGGAACAGTGGGGAACCGACTCAAACGAACTCTGATTGGACTCATTCCAGCGGCGTTGGAACCGGCTCGTCGAACCCTAACTAGGATCTCTTAACCCTAAACCCTAAATCATAACCCCTAAACCCTAAATATATTAGGGTTTGACTTTTAGGGTTTAGCTTTAGGGTTTAACTTTAGGGTTTAGATTTAGGGTTTAGGGTTTAGGGTTTAGCTTTAGGGTTTAGGGTTTAGCTTTAGGGCTTTAGCGTTTAGCTTTAGCGTTTAGCCTTTAGGGTTTAGCTTTTAGGGTTTATAGTTTAGATTTTGCGGTTTAGCTTAGATTTTAACCTAATTTTTTAGCTTTAGGGTTTAGAGTTTAGGAGTTAGGATTTAGGGTTAAACCCTAAATCTAAACCCTAAAGTTAAACCCTAAATCTAAACCCTAAAGTTAAACCCTAAAGCTAATTTCTTCGACGAGCCGGTTTTAACGTCTAAATCTAAACCCTAAAGTTAAACCCTAAAGCTAATTTTAACGAACTCCAACCCCACCACCACCCAAAAACCTAAACACCCACCCATCCCCACCCCACCCCACCACAACCCAAAACACACCCTCCCCCACCTAAAAAAAAAAAAAAACTCTACCTCATCAACCCCCCCCCCCCCCCCCCGCGTTAAAGAAAACTAAAACCCCCACCCCAAAAAACCTAAACCCCCAACCCACCCAAGCTAAATGCTAAAAACTAAACCCTAAAGCTAAACCTGTCACAACCTCAAATTCCACATCTGGAGTTTTACCGCGAGGCGTATGACTTACCAAGATCTAGCCACTAATCATGTTGAACAAAACATTTAAGATTTTAAAGCATCACTAGCAACATGATTAGCGATAAAGTTTTAATTTTCCAAAACACTTTTATGTTGCAGCGGAAATAAGTAAAAATCCCAACAAGAATTTAAAAACCACAAGTTCAATAAATGTTTGAAACATAAAGTTTTAACGAGCCACACCACTCCAGCAAATGCAACGTTCGTCCACAGCTGTACCTACTGACCTACAATGCATGTAACTATATGTCAACAATAAAGTTGGCGAATTCACAAATTTTAGTTTAGCAAAAAGTAAAGTTCACAATTATTTTTGGTTTATTTATGACTTGGGTAGCTAACCCTCATCACATGACTAAACTGTGTACCGAATGCCGACGTTTCGTTTGCGCCCTCATTAATGTCTATCAACATTAATGTAAAGTGAAGGTTAAAAGTTCACGCCCGGCCAACATCATGGTGTGAGGTTTGTCAAACCTAGTAGCGCTATTAACTAATACCTCGCGTATGCCCACCCGACAATCTAATCGGAAAAAATGTTGGGACTTTCATGATATATTTTTTCGTTTAGTCTAAGTGTACTGCTCCACCTCCACAGGATAGTATGTTTCAGTGGTTCCAACAAGGAACGTGCGCGTATCCCCAACCAGGGCTACCGTAAAAAAAGTGTTATTCCAAACTAGGAACACATGCTTTTGGAAAAAGGTTGTGAACTCACATTACTTTCCTCGATAGTAAAGGTGAAAGGTAATCAGGAATGATCAATCTCTTCCTGATATGTTTATCGTTTCAGTTAATTTAATTTATGAATTCCTACACGTAGTCTAACACATAGCCACAAAATCACGTTGTCATACAATTACTCGTTTAGGTAAGTTAGTGCATGTGATCATATTATTCCATAAAACGTATTCACTGACACCTACTAATGTTTCTAATAACATTCAACACCTTTCGATAACATGTATGCATATTCAACACAATTTCAATCACTTTTAGCAAATTACAATTTCATGTCAAATTTTAGGCAGTTTTTAGAAATTTATTTAAACAAATTCAGAAAATTATGATATTTCAACACAATAATTATTTAGTCCCCGAATACTAGTGTATTTTTCTCATGACATGAATATTTACAGAAAAATCACTAAAAATCATTCTTTACACCTAGGTCTGATTTATAACCTTCTGATGACAGTTTACGCCAAAAGTCATTTAAAAATCCTCGTAAACTCTTTTAATGAAATTCAAGTGGAAGATTTTCTATACCTCCTGGAATTATCTACAGTAAAATTTTAGGTGATAACTTAATGTGTTATGACATTCGTAACGGGCTGCAAATTCTGACAGAAAATGCAGACCGAACCTTTGACACGAAATAAATCTTTTAAAATACTAAACGGAGTCGAAAAAATGCGATTCCAGTGGGTTTTGAAAGGTATTTCCTGAAAGTACGTCGTGGACTCAAGAAACAACACTTTTTATTAAGTTTTGACCCAGTTACAGCCGATTAAAGTTAGGTGTAACTTTCTGGACAGAATTTTTGTTACCCGGTCCCAAAACAACTTTTATGATTTAAATCACCTCCCAAGCAACCAAGAATGATAACTAAACATCATCTATAGCAGGTTGTTATAGTTAAACATCTTCTACTTCATCACAAATCAACAAGGTTCAACCCGAGTCATGCAAGATTTAAACCCTAATAGTTCATACAACCATCTAACCGATCAAACCACCCAACCAACATGACCCCTAGTAAACCTAATCCATTAACATCATCACATGCATAAAGAACATTAAACAACACAGAAAATGCATCCTAGATAACATAATATCATCAAGCATGAACAATAAAAATTAACACAAAACACAAGATCTAGAAACCTAGCGAGGGGGGGGGGGGATTTGATTAACCTTGAAAACGAGATCACTTGAAATCATTGGGCTCCGGATTGCGTCGCCAATAGAGAGAGAGTAGGATCGCAGGTATTAAAGGGTTTGAGGGTTTGGGAAATCTTATTAAAAAAATCCTCATGCATGTTACGTAACAAATTAAAAGGGGTAGTGGTTGGGGCGATTTGGGATTTCTTGATTGGGCTGCAATCATAGGAGTGTGGGTGTTTTGGGCGGTAAACAAAGGAGTGTGGGTAATGGGTGGCGGTTTGGGTTAGTTTACTTGGGCTGCACATAGTTTGTTCCACGTGGGGTTTGGGCTTGAGTTTATACAGGTGGGGTGTGGGTTTCGTGTAGGAGATGTTTCGGGTTTGGCTTCACGTGGGTTAGCTGGCACGAAAGAGTGTTTCGGGTTTAGATAATTTATAGATATATATATGGCTCGGTTCAAATGAGAACCACCACGAGTTGTGAGAACCGTGAGAACTTTTTCTTCCCACGCGAGTTGGGCTAATTTTTTTTGCACAAACGTAGATGAAAATACTATAAACACATCTGTAAAATAAAGTAAAAAAAAATGTCGAGTCGGTAGTTTTGACTGATACAAGTTTTTTTACGCATTGATGTAAATTTTGTACGAAGATAAATATTTTTTTACGTCTCATGTAATGTGGGTATGCGGCATTTTAATTTTTTTTTTTTTGCTGAAACAAGTGATTTTTTTTTACTTTTGAGAAAAAAATTTTCAGAAAAACCTTTTGGATAGCCTAGTTCTCACGATTCTCACAACTCAAGGTGGTTCTCATTTTAAC
This sequence comes from Helianthus tuberosus, assembly GCA_030545235.1. Taxonomy (NCBI): domain Eukaryota; kingdom Viridiplantae; phylum Streptophyta; class Magnoliopsida; order Asterales; family Asteraceae; genus Helianthus; species Helianthus tuberosus. The sequence continues at coordinate 10,690 of JARYGA010001893.1, forward strand.
CCATCCCTATATATATACACACACATACATACATATTCACATTTTAGAGGGCTAAGTTTAAATCATACATTGTAACACTTTGTAAAAATAAAGCGTATACGAAACATAAGTAAAAAAACAAAAGAAAGCGAGTGGTTTTTACCTTGGGAATACGGGTTGTCACAAAACCCCTAAACTATATGTTAAAAAAGTTTTTTTAACAGTTAAATCGTGAATTTTTACAAAAAAATATAAATAATATGTTGCGATTTTTAACGAAAAGTTTTTAAAAAAAATGTGTTTTTAAGTAGTTTTCGTTGTGTTTGTGACAATTGGCACAAAACCGGTAATTTCCGTACTATTTTAATAATTATTTAT